>JAAGKR010015051.1:0-10496 GCA_011419295.1 Clarias macrocephalus
AAATTAATGCCACCTGCAGCGCCTGGCACAGCACAGGACCCGCACTGACCTTACAGGGGTTCGGGGTAATGCGTTCCAGCAAACACAAAGTCAGGCTCGGTTTTCACATTGGCCTTGACTGGGGCAAGGGGACGGTTTAAGGCTGGGGAACTTTATGAAGTGGAAATCAGGATGCAAGGTTCAGATCAGGCCCCGCCCACAGACGTGGACTTAATTAATCACAAACATAAAGATGAAAGATTTGGGATCATAATCCCACGGAATGTCAACCCGCATTTTACTGACTCCAAAGTTCATACACACTGCCTTTAATAAGTTTGTACACCCCTTGAACTCTTCCTCATTTTGTCTTGTTACAACCTGGAAGTAAAATGGACTTCACTGAGACTATATGTCCTAAATCAAACACACAATAACCCCTTACACTCTGGGCAGAAATCGAGACTCATCAGACCAGGCAGCGTTTTTCCAATCATGTCTTGTGTTTTGGCCCATGTGACCTGTAGCCCCAGTTTCCTGTTCTTCCTGGGTCTGAGTCTATGCTCTAAATTCTCTTTAGATCTCTCATTTATCAAAACAATCCCCTCAGCTCTGATATCTTGAAGAGAACAATATTATGAATCCTCGATCCACTTTTCCGAATATAAACGCCCCTCCTCAGGCACCCGACCCCCTGACCTGGACATGGGGTAACTAACTAACGGGTAACAAATTGTTCTTTGAGCTAATTTTAACCCTTTTGTGTGTTTCTCCTCTTCAAGGCGTGAGTCCAGTCGAGTTGCCTTTTGACTGCCTGGAACGAACAAGCCGCATGCTGAGCGCCACCTACAGCGCGGAGAAGGCGTTGGTCAGGACCTGGCGTCACCTGGCCGAGAGCTTCGGATTAAAACGGGACGAGATTGGAGGGATGACGGACGGCATGCAGCTGTTCGACCGTATCAGCACAGCCGGATACAGCATCCCGGACCTGCTCGCTCGACTTGTCCAGATCGAGAGGCTGGATGTGGTCGAAGCACTTTGCCTTGATATTCTCGGAGCGCCCCCTTCTGTCCAGCATCTGACGATTACCTCACGTTGCGCTAGCGTTTGAAAAAGGCGAAGCAACAAAGAAGAAAATCCACTCCAAGCTTCTGCACTGATATTCTCAGACTGTCAGTACGATCAGTGCCCCCTTCTGGCCATATTTTTTATGTGCATGTTCTTATCACAGTTTTTTCTTTGACTGGTCCTAAACATTGGTGAAGAAGAGGTCCTTAAGTCCAGCACAAACAGTGTCGATATTTTTGTCCTGAATTAAGTGACTCTCCCGAGAAAATCAGAAGTCGGACAAAATTTTATGCAAAGTCTTTTAAGAATCTTTTCTATCCTATAATGAAGGATTTCGTCTGAAATGTCCTGTTTCTTGTGATGTTTTCCAAGATTTAATCAGCCTCCATTTTTTTCTCACAGTTAAGATACTGAAGGGTTGGTAAATTGATGATATTAACAATTATGATTCAGAGCAGTTACATATAAAAAGTACATGATATCTGTGCAGCATTTTAACTCAATTATATAAATTAGGTTTTAATAATTATAGTATTTAAAATGCAATGTCCATTTACACTTGTCCAAAATAAGGCTCTAAGGAGGACAGTCCTGCCTGTTACGGCTTCCAAACACAGCAGGGCTTCAGGAAAGACCCTCAGTATTTTGAAGGATGTGTGTTTATAAACAGTAGTGTGCAAAAGCGCCCCCTCCGCCCCACCTTCCCCTCATTACTTTATGTTACTCATTCGCTATAGCGATTATCCCGTACAGGGTCGCGGGAGGCCTGGAGCCTCTCCCGGGGGACATGGGGCATAGGGCAAGCACACAGTCTCACACACACACACACACACACTATGGGAAATTTGGCAACACCAATTAGCCTACTTTGAATGTCTTTGGACTGTAGGAGGAAACCGGAGGAACCGGAGGGAACCCACCAAGCACGGTGCGAACATGCACACTCCACACACACAGACCCGAGGCGGGAATCGAACCCGGACCCTGGAGGTACGAGGCCCCAGTGCTGCAACAGGCTGCAATTTGAAAAAATTGTTTATGTACCAACTGGAGCAGCAACCTTATTTCCCCTCTCATCTGTTCCAACCACTCTGCACTCATAAAGTTAAATGTTTTTATGAATATGAATGATTCGTAGGTCACTGTGTGGCTTAAAAAACAAAAACATTCCTCTGATACTGCTCAAGTACATGGACTGGACTGAACATGATTAGAGACAAAAAGCCTGGAGAACTATTCCTCAAGACTCCATTAAAACGAGAGCTTTGGAAGCAACGTATGAGGAAATGAGGGGGGGTCAAGACTTTTGCACAGTTCTGTATATAGGATTATATAGACATTTCTTAATGACTTCAGATTTTTGTGGACCCAATGTTGAAATTGTGTGTGTGTGTGTGTGTGTGTGTTTGAGAGATGCTTCTGTACCCATGGCTAATTCACTGGTTTGTGTCTTAATTTGCTAAAATCAGTGGATTTATGACTTTTCATGATTTCATGAAGTGCCTGTGATTTCTGGCACCCCGTTAACAAAAAGCAGCCATCAGCTAAGCGGAGCGATGCAGCGGACTGAAAGACTCAAAGAAAAGCTAATAAGAGCCGGAAAGTTCCGGCTCCGGGTTTATGGCGTGCCGTTGATGGTTTCCAGCGAGAAGCAGCCGAGGCGCACGGACACGACGTCACAGCGCTCTCAGCCTTTAAGAGAGAGAACACACACCGCTGCGCCACCTCGCCGTGTACAGACACTCATCGTACCTCATCACAGCGTTAAGGCAACGGAGAGCAAACGCTTCTTACCAAATATGTCAGTGTATATATTATTAACTTATTACTGTACATATGCATCATCATGTTAAAAACTACCAATAAAAGATTATATTCAACCAGCTGATTATTCTGTGGTACTGCTTTTTTATTAGATTTTAATAACTATACTATTATTATTATTATTATTATTATTATTATTATTCTGTCTCTGATTGAAGTTGTATTTATGTAATAAAGAATTTTGTGGTAAATGAATCACGTCAGGATGTTCTGTGGGTCTCGATTGAAGCATCATGACTTAGTGGGGATCTCTCGTGCTACCAGCATCGCGCTTCACCACACACACACACCTGAAGTACTGCGGGTTGCTAACAAAGATCCAGGATGAGAATAAACACTTGAGCATGAAGTCCTCCTCCTTTATTTAACATGTAAAATACGTGATGAAGCTAATTCCATTCAGAGTAACGGCGAGAGGACAAGCGCAGGGCTTCGTGTAGCTCGTTATTTTGATTACAGACTGGGGAAGACTTTCATTTCCACTATTCCAGGAGACGGAAAGCAAACAACAAGCCAACGCACCCAATCACTTTGGTTTGCTGTGAAGACAAAGAGCCTCCTCATGAAAGATCTACAGCTAGAGCAGGTGGTTTCCATGATGATTCTCAGCGAGCTGCATCAATAAAGGGGTTTTCTAGAGTCTGTTGGGTCATTAGGTAAACATTTGCAGAGAGCCTCTCCAACCAGAATTCATCATCATTATCTTATAAATAATAAATAAGTTTTTTAGCTCGTGTAGGCCCCCTACTGGTCTGGGGCACCAAGCAGTAGTTTAAATTCTACACTACTAGTCAAGTTAAACGACTGCATGTGACATAATTGATACAAATTAACACTGATATCATTTATTACGTTTTTGTTGGCGGGAGATGAGTGACTTCATCTAAACACACTGCAGCTTGTTTAATTCTTCCTTCAGATTTCAAAGATTTTTTTTTCAGACTGACAAGCTCCTCAGGCTTCGCTTCACAATCCACATTATTAATGTTTAGCACTTAAAGAAGCGTAACAAAGTCCAGTCATGGCATGAGGAAGTGGCACGGTGCCAGCCCTGTTGCTTTCTGTCTCTCTCAGGTCAGACTGACGAGACAGCCATGAAACCCTGCTCTGGAGAGGAGTGGAGCTCATCTACATGGTTGTGTCAGAGACATAGAAGTGCTTATGAGGACCTTCACTGCAGGCTCCAGTCTCATGGGATTAAACCACTGTCCTCTTCTTAGTTCTTTGGACGTTTTGTGTGAAGGAAGTCTGCACCTCTTTCAACAGCTGGTGTTGATGATCTCACAGATGTCCATGAAGTTTTTCCTCTTGGCACAAACACAATTTTAAATGCATTTGAAATCACTGATCGAACACAGTCACTGCCTCCTCTTGATGTTGCTTATGGATAGAATGGTTCTTTGGTTCTTCCAGGAGGTCCTCTTCAGTTCCCATAAGATCTTTAAGATACACAGGCAGCATGCAGAGGGAAGCTGTTAGAACCTGGACATCACGCTGAGCATCCAGAGAAGTCTAATGAGGTCAGCTTTGTTCCCACCAAAAGCTCCAACACTAAAGAAAGCCTGGCATCAGGAGCTGAGATTCCAGCTGTGTTGGGATGAGGCTGCCAGCCATGAGCTCGTCATCTTGTCCAGGATCATGACCATCACAGCCCTTTGACCTGGTCGGTGTTGAACTGGGAAAGGGGTCAGGACAAGATGTCCACGCTTGGTCCCAGATGCTCCTCTTTGTTGGCTTCAAGCTTCCTGTTGTTGTCCTCCAGCAGCAGGGTTTATCTAAACTTTTTCACAATTGGCTTCTGATTCTGTCTGTACTGCTCTCAAGTGTTTGTTAGCCATTATGTAACGTTAGCTAGCTAATATGTAAAGTGTAAGGTTAGACCGCAGGAAATGTTTGGAAATAAATCTTCACTGTATAGGAAGAAAACCGGACCTGGCTCATAGCACCTGAGCTAAAAGTGCGATTGAAAGATTTTTTTTTTTGTGAGCTGCATGGCCATGCTAGTTAATCAGACGAGGAGTGATTAGCATTGTACAGTCGGCTAAAACCTCACAGCGAAACACGGATCAGATAATCAGATTTGACCTTTAGTGATGTTTTACAGATTTAATTGACCGCCAGGTGCTGGAGCTCTTCAGGTGTTTCATAAAATGGCAGATGGTTTAATAAGAACACTAACTCAGGCAAGTTCTGTGATTTAGGTCTAACCGAGCAGAGAGTATCCGTGATCGACTGAAGTTCACAACAGAGCAGAGATGATGGACTTTGCGAGATGTTTGTCCTGTGAGTTACACGACCATCTCCAAAACAGTGGTTTACTAACAATAAATAAAAACATTTCAGTGTAAATGACCTCAGTGATAGGCGTGGTGTCTCCTGGGACATCGGCAGTAAAACCATGATGGGATTGTAATTATCTGTCAGTTCGGTATCTGAGCCTGGAGCAGGGACGAGCGGTGCGGGTTGTGATCTGCCTTTCTTTTTCTTCCACCTGAACCCTTCACTCATCATGTTTTTACCCCCAGCGGGTTTCTGCACACTTCACATGAAGCTCTGTCTCCATCTCACAGCGCTGAGTGATTAGAGGAGACACCACTTCTTCTGACACAATTAACAAATTAATTAAACATAGGTTTTGATTACAGTCACGTGTGGGGTAGGGAGAAGGTCGAGTCATGAGCACTGGACAGTTTAGACTAGAATTACGTTTAATCAGTCACGGATCCCAAGAAAGACAGACATGTCCGGGCTCACATGAGGAACTCTGAAGCAGTTCTGTGAGACGTATGTTTTCGCAACACTGTCCGGTTCATCCACGACCCAGCTGTAAAGTCGCGGCAGAGGCAGCCAGATGTTCATTTACAAGCTCCTGGTACGTCATGATGCCACGGGATCTAACAAGCATCCATCCGCCGCAGCCCGTGTAACAATCGGGTTTTTTACTCGAACGCGTCCTGGACACGAGTCGATCCAACGCTCCAGTCGTGTCTGGGGAACTTGAGGCACTAAAGTTTGTTAGATCAAATAAAATGCTTTGTTGTCACAGCTTCCAGATAAAACCTTCTGCTCCTCTCCAGGCTCATCATCTGAACATCACGACTCTCCAATTAGTGAGTTTCTTAATGAAAAACATGATGAGAAGCATAAAAGTGACATTTATCTCATTTCACTGTCAGTTTAATTGATCTAATTTTTCTCCATATTTTTTTTTTTGCCATCAGGAAATCTGGAACTGTAGGTTAGAAAAAATAAGTTGGTTCCTGATCCTTGTTGGTGTTCAGAACAAACTTTATAAAACCCTGGTCATTACTATTTACTACACAGAACTACATACCATTAAAGAATCATCACGTGCCGCTTGCTGTACGCGGTTATAACGTCACAGAGGTCTGGATCTGAGTGGATCTGGGTGTTTTTTTTATCTAAAATAATACACGAGTAAAATGTTGACATCGGGTTGATGTGTGTTTCAGAGCCAAAACAATAACGTACAGATCACATGATAATCACATGATGACCTGACGCTTTGTCACACAGATTAAAGAGTAACCGAGCGACCGACAGTTTCTGTTCTGCTGGTTATTTTCACACGCGGTGTGTGGCAGTGTAACTTATTCAGAAGAGAAACAAGTGTCTGAAAACAGATAAAGGAGAAGATGAGGAGATCACTGTGCAGAAGTTTGATTTCTGATTACCTCAGACGCTCTACAAACATGCCGTGGAATACGCCGTGCTTTAATGATGTGAAGGAAACATTAATGAACACAGACATTTCACTAACTTTCTGATTAGCAGCTAATTTCTGGGTTTTTGTTCCACACACCCTGGAGTAGTGCCCTTGATCAGGGGTTAGAGAGGGATTTGGGACTCAGCCCAGGCTAGTTAGAAGCTAGTTAGCTTTGTAGCTAAGCGTTAACCATGAACAGAAGGACTTGGACGGTTCAGAGGCGATTCAGAACGACTTAGGAATGATTACTGCAGAGACAACATGCTGTTTAAGATGACACGCCCCTTTCGATGTACAAAAGTGGGCGGGGCCATGGAGGACAGACGCCATGAGGTCAATGCAATACAAAACACTGAAGATCTCAGTTCTCTCATTAAGAATAAATAAATAAAATAAATGATAAATGATAATAAAATAAATTATTTATTATCAAAGATCTTTAAAGTGAATCCACCGACATCACTGAAGGAAAGCAGGATGCTGCAGGTTTTAATGAAACTTTTAAGCACACACTGGAGATGAACACACACACACAGGACAGCGTGTGTTCTCGGCTCCTGTGTTCTGTCTGTCCGCGAGTGCCGTTTACCCAAACGCTGTAATAACACGCCTGTCTGAGGGCCTAAGTGCCCGTCACCGCCTGATTTATTCATCTTCATAAGCGTACGCCTCCACGCCGTCTCTGCTTCGCAACCTGTCGTTAAACCCGTGTTTATGTTTTACGAATGCTGTGCCTGGCCAGAAATGTAAAATTAAGCTCATTATACGAGACCACCAAATCCATCTATCCTTCCCTACGTGTGTAACTGAGGAGCGCACGAGGAACACGGGGTTATTCTTTTAAATACCAGCAGCATGTGGACGAGACGGAGTAACGCTCTACCACGACAAGGAACACGTAACTGACAGTTCTGATTCTCTGGTTGGTCAGAAGGTCCAGATTTAAATACTCTATTAAAACAGCATCTCAATATCTGTATAAATACATGAAAGGTTTGTTCGGTATGTCGGTCAGAACTCGTTATATTTATGTTTCATACACTGGAGGACCAGAACATTTCCCATAAGGACACTCTGCATATTCTCAGTAACACAACAAACTTCTTAACTTCAGAGAATGAGAGAATAAATCGAGTCTGCCGAGGGGACGAGTGTCTCAGGCTACGATAAAGACAACAGGAAGTCACTCAGCTCTGTGACATCACACAACAAAATGTTTCATCTTTAAAAGCTCAGCTTTGCAATGATGTTCAGGTGTCCAGGAGGAACAGTGGGACGGCGAGCAGTGATCTAAAGAGCTGTGCTTATTTATCTAACGTCGTGATAAACTGAAGAAGCCAGCTTTAGAGGACACGACTGACACACAGGACACGTCCTGGTCCACGGGTCACAGCGCAGGTGTTCAACGCATACAGAATCATCTCGTTCCTCTTCAGTAAGGCCTTTATACCCCGGCATGGAGGAGTTACCTGGAGAAACCAGAGAAACCACACGCGGAGGAGCAGCGAGCGGAACACAGACGCGTTGAGGAGAGACGTCTCTGTGGACGAGCAGTACGTGAGGAACAACTAAAACATGTGCAGTAAAGTCACCACCATCCCAACATCAAATGTGCGCGCGCGCACACACACACACACACACACACACGTCTTTAAAAACAATGAAATACAATTTTTTTTTCTTCTATAATCTGTTTCCAATGTGAGCCTGATTCCAATGATTTAAGATCTGCTTATAACTTGAATGTTTCAGCTATGACTTCAGTGTGTGTGTGTGTGTGTGTGTGTGTGTGTGTGTGTGTTTCTCCTCTCTCAGTGCCAACAGCTCGTCTTGGACTCTGAAAGTCTTTACATGATGTTCCCATCTGCAGACTCTCTCCTGTTTAACAGACCCTGTTTATTTTTCTGAACAGTTGTTAACGCAGTACAGCGTGGACGTCGCTCCACTTCGTAAAGTCAGATTCTCCAGCACCGCCGACCTCCTGGAGCAAGAACATGAAAACAAACGTAAATATCTCTGGGGATCTTGGGAAAAGTGGACTAGGAACAAGTTCATTCCCAGATCGGAGGTGCAGCTGGACACCACCAAGGGCGCGGGACGAAGCTCGGGGAGAGGATCAGTCAGGGTCTGGAGATAAAATACGTCTGCAACTTTAAAACATCTCACTCAGCACCACCGGCTCTCTTAGTAAAGCGTGAACAGAATTCGACACACACACCACTCTGTGTCGTGGAGGTTCTCCAGTGAGGTCTTCTGATCTGACGAGAATGAATCTTGGCTCTCTCTGGCCTTGGCTGAAACCCATCACTCTGATCTCTCCACGCTGGTGGTAGCATCGCGGTGTTGGCGTGTTTCATTAGCACGGCTGGAGAACCTTCAGGATGGCGAGAGAGAGAGACGGATGTAGGAGAAAACCCGATCCGAGCCCGGACCTCTCTCTGCTCAAGAATCCGTGGCAGGACTCGAAGATGTCTGTTTTTCATTGGCCTCCATATGATCTGTCAGATCTTTAGCAATTTCTCCAAAAAGAACGGGCCAAAACATGAGGATCCAGATGTGCACAGCTGACAGAGACGTACCCCAGAAGACTTGCAGATGTAATTGTAGCCAAAGGTCATTCTGCCAAAGAAATCTACTTAACTGAGACTTGTAGGTTAGCGGAGCACTAATCACTCACAGCGCTGTGAGAAGCTCTGAGACGTTATCCGTTAGTCCTGCGTGGTGCGTAACGGAGGAGCAGACACACAGACCTGAGGCGGGAATCGAACCCTCGACCCTGGAGGGGGCGGGACCACAGTGCTAATCACTACACCACCATCACACCGTCTTGTTATTCCACTGTGGTGTGAGTTTGTGCTGAGGGTTTGAGTGTGATGAGAGGGGTGGAGTCATGAGTGTTGTCATGAGTCACAATCACGGAGGACGTCGAGTCGAGAACAAACACTTTACTCAGTCACGGGTTAATTGGGTTAAAAGTCAAGAGACATGAAGAAGTTAGGGTGAGAGCTCTCTGTCGAATGCTACCCCATCTCTGAGCAGGTTCTCTCTCACACACACACACACACACACACACACACACACACACACACACACACACACACACACACACACACAGGATTAGTACCACCACCTGAGGAGATGGAGACAATGCTCTGTGTGTGAGTGTGTGTGTGTGTCCTGTCCATCATCTTAATCCAGTCTGTTTACAAATAAAGCATGAAACTGAAATATTGTGTGAGTAACTAACACTTTAATGCTTTAATAATTGAATCTTAATGAAGTCTAAATAACGTATAAATAATAAATTAAACAGGAATGATCTGAGTATTCTGTACAAAACATGTCAGGGGGCATGTCGGGGGGAAGGGGAGTCAGGGGTGCGATGCCACGCCCAGGTTAAACAAGACGGAGCTGAAGTTGATGTTGAGGAAGGCTCGAGACGGATCGGCTGTGTGTCGCGTCTCCTGTAGCAGCAGGTGTAGAGAGGACGCCTCGAACAGACGCCGGTTCTTTCTGCAACACACAGAGAGACAGAGAGACACGCGCACACACACACACATGAGGAGAAACACAGAGAGAAACCCACAGGGATACACACACACACACACACACACACACACACACAGGGATACACACACACAGGGATACACACACACACAGGGATACACACACACACAGGGATACACACACACACAGGGATACACACAGGGATACACACACACACACACACACAGGGATACACACACACACACACACACAGGGATACACACACACGCACAGGGATACACACACACGCACAGGGGGACACACACACGCACAGGGGGACACACACACGCACAGGGGGACACACACACGCACAGGGGGACACACACACGCACAGGGGGACACACACACGCAC
>JAAGKR010015052.1:0-10490 GCA_011419295.1 Clarias macrocephalus
TATTCATTAGTACAATAAAAGTTGTTGCGTTAATTTTTGTGTAAATGGAGAATAAGACATCTTACATAAGTAAGCTTATCATTTTTTGCCTATTTCATACACATCCACTTGAAATATTTTTCCTTTAGGCCTTTATGTTAATATTTTAATGATTTGTAAACAGTTAGGATTTTGTTTTTATTTTGTACATTGTATGCTGTAGGTTTATGTACTTCCTGGATTTATTTTAATACATAAATCTGAATCATTAAATTATTTTAACATTTATTAAATTCTACACAGGACAACAGTCAGAACACAATACCTTTGGCCCTTAAGGTACACTGCAGTATGATTAATACTGACACTTGTGGTATGTTGCAAAAATGTTAAATCATCAGGTACCGAAGTCTATTGGAGTTTTCTCCAGTTTATAAGTCAAAAGTTTATAAGTCAAAGGACACACACTACTATATAGACACAGCAGGTGCATGTACAGTACTGTGCAAAAGTCTTGACCCCTCTCATTTCTTCATATTTTGCTTCCAAAGAAACAGACTTTTTGGTATTTTTAATGTAATCTTGAGGAATGACAGATGATCAGGCCAGTAATTAATATACTGCTGAATGCTGAGTGGTTGGAATATTGGTGTTGTATAAACAACCCATTTTTACATTGTATTTTAGGCACTTTGCAGCCTTTTGTGGTAAAATATCTGTTCTAATTTAAATCACATCATTTTATTTAATATGAAGAAATATAGAGGTTGTTTTTTTTGCACAGTTCTTTATTTTTAATGCAGTTGTGGTACTGTACAAATGTCCTTTTTTTTAACCAGAAAAAAAAAGATAATTTATAGTAATCAAACTCAAACTAAATGTTTTTATTATTATTATTATTATTATTATTATTTCACAGGCAACCAGGTATTAAAACCTTCCACTTCATTTCAGAAGTTATTTTCTGTAATATTAATTGCATTTTGATTTAACAGATCAGTAAAAATTTTGATCAGAAATTTAGCAAGAACTGTGATAATTGCACTGTGTACATTGTGTGTCTTCATGCACTGCCAACATGATTATGGTATGGGCAGCTCATTAGACATTTCTCTGTGTTGAAACACAGCTATAAGAAAAGAGTCAGATGAGCACAGTGGCATGGTTTTACATAACTTCAAGATAAAGTGGCTCATTCTTTTTCACTTTTAGACATTTGCCTGGCTGGATGCACACTTCTGCCCTTTTTAAATGGATTGTGATTACAGAGCATTTATATATTTGTATTTTATTTGCATTAAAAGAAGAATAATTTTCTATTCATTTTTTTAAGTGTATGTCTTTTCTGCAAGAATAAGTCATTTGCTTAGACAAATTTTAGAATAAATACAGACTGGATTGTAATAAAGAAATGTCAATGAAATAAATAATTATAGCAGTGAAGCAAACTGTTTCACTTGTCTCAGTCTTCAACAAGTTAAGTGTTGTTTCATTCGCATTCATCACAGTGTTATAGCACATAAGCTATAAAATAGAAGTAAAAGGGAAAATTAGGCAAAATGGTGAGTAAACAGTTGTGTGAAAAAACCCCACAAATGATATGGATGTGCTATATATGTCAAGTGCTATTTTATGCACTTCTGAGACTGAAAGTTATGATGCAAGATACTGTATATGAAATTAAAGATTTATATAATACAGTAAATGGTAACAACATACAGTAGCACATACAGTAACAGGACACCATCCTTATTATAATGCTAACATTCTCATGTAACATATACATCACATAATGTAAGTCATCGTCTATATAAATGTCCTCTCAGGTTTGCATGCATACTTCTACAGTATCTCATATTATTTATAGTTTATTAGTAAAAAAAAAAAATTACTTAGAGTTGTGTAACATCCCAAAGATTTGTATATGTATGAGTAATCCAGTGCTCATCGAGATTAAAAGATAATTAAAGTGACACTATTGGAACTATTGAGTTTACATATACAGTGCCTTAAATAAGAACAATAAATATAACATAGACAATCCCTTATTATAAAGTTGGCCAGTGTGTAAATAAAGTATTACATGATTTGAATTTAAACACACATGAATACAGAAACCCCACGATTAAAATTTCTATCAGAGTTACATTAAATCTATTTTATATATGGAAACAGTATTGTTTCTCTTCATATGCACATGTGACCAGATAAAAAGTGGATTAATCAGATAAGCAATTAGAGGCCAGAGATAACTCAGAAGGAGATGGAAAGATCTATAAACTCTTTCTGACTTTTTTTTTTAAACTGAAATGAACTTTTAACAAATACATTTATAAATAATTAATTTAATAGTAACTATGTTTGTCCCCTGTTCATATTTTTATTTTCTTTTTAATCCTCATGCAAAATATTTCCAAATAGTTTTCCCCCAGAGACTGATAATGTAATAACATTCCTACCTTATGATTGGCTCAGAGAGAAAAGCTTTATATCAACAACAGGGACTTTACGGTCTGGTTTGGTTGTGATGGTTTCGTTTTGTTTTTGCCCGTGATTTTTAAACCCAGAGTTTAAAATATCTTACATCATGTTTTGTAATGCTTGCTTTACAGTATGGCACCTCGGAATAGTTTATGCTGTTTAGGATCTTAAAATATAACAGTTATTAGATAGGACCAGAGGTACAGTGTTTTCATGCAAAAATATAAACCACATTTAGTTAATATGAAAAAAAATGTAATACCATTTTTATTGTAGTTATTTTTTTAATAGGAGATCTTAATCTCAGAATCTTTGGAAAGAATTTTTTTTTTTTAAGCTGTTCACAAACATCCTCTTTGATAGATTTTCCCTTTAATAACAGGCTAAAATCATATGATCCTGATGTGCACAGAAATTAGATACTTATTAGTCTTGCACATGTGATTAGTGCTTCTACACAGTACTGATCAAGCAAAGTTATATTTTTGCTCTACTAAATATTTTAAATTAAATGGTAAAATGATGCAAACTGTAGAAAAGGATGCAAATATTTATGCACGGTTCTGTCAGCTGCTACGTGCATTGTATCATGGTTTATATTCCAATATTTTTTTGTGTAATATACATGTATGTAATAGATTCGCCTTTTCCACCAAGGCTGTTGTATACAGCCAGAACCTAATCTTAAACCAGTTCATCGCATTTAAACATCCAAAGTACTGGTTCCACAGGGGAGCTGGCTGTTTGTTAGTCTAGAACCAAGAACTGCTTCTTAGTCTTGCACCTCCAGGGTCTGGGTTCGATTCCCTCTCTGTCTCTGTGTGCATGGAGTTTGCATGTTCTCCCCATGCTTGGTGGGTTTCAGAGGAGCTCTGTAGGTGGAAGGCTGTGTGTATCTGTGTGGTGTTTGTTTAGCATGCATGAAAAGGTGCATTTGAGGTGCATGTGTTCAGGATTAGTTATTGGTGATATGTCACACATCCAAGTAGTGTATGGCTCGAATGAATGTAGACTCTCAGGGCTTTGAAAATTTTCTTATTTTATTACAGTGTGTCAGTTGTAGTTGATGACTGTCAAAGAAGCTTTAACGGTGCAGCTCGTTTTATCTGTGCACAGTGTTATTGTGTTATTGTGAA
This sequence comes from Clarias macrocephalus, assembly GCA_011419295.1. NCBI lineage: Eukaryota > Metazoa > Chordata > Actinopteri > Siluriformes > Clariidae > Clarias > Clarias macrocephalus. Next base: position 3,597 of record JAAGKR010015052.1, read on the forward strand.
AATGTGTGAACTGTTTGCTGAGCAGGTTCCCCCCCCCCACCTCCTTTTCCCAAAACTAACATGTTATGAAGTAATATAGTGCACATAAAAGTGTAAACAAAGCAAAATTTGTATAATATCAATTTTCTAATGTACCCCACCTCTTGCTTTAATGATCACTTTAAACACAGCCTACATGTTTGTTTAAAATCTTCTGCATGTGAAATGTTTGTTGAAATAAACCAGTATTGATCCCATATTAACCTCTGTGTTGAGGTCCCTGTAACAGGCTCCAGGCCCTCTGTGACCCTAAAGATGATAAGCAGCATGAAAAATAAATTAATGATCCCAAAGTATCTTTGTGTTTCATGCCAGATCTTACTTTCTCAGATACTGATGATGTAATGATTTTCCTCCCTCATGATTGGCTCACATGGGTAAGTTTGGTTGAACAGCCGGGACTTTCCAGTCTGGTGTGGTGGTTATGGTTTCGTTTACTTGTTGCCAGTGTTTCAAAACTAAAGTAATTGTTTGGCGTCATGTTTGACGTGTACGCTTGGAACATTAGTCACGCACAATGATCAAAATGTTTGCTTATGCATCGTTTTACTTATGCTGCTTATGATCGAAAAGAGTCACAGATATCTGATTTACAGAAGTGCTTTGCTGCGCTGAAAAATAAATAAATAAATAAATAATTTAAATCAGAATTTTGCTAGTATAAGAAGAGTATCTAGTTATTAGCATATTGTTGTCTTTATTATGTAATGACATGATGCTTTTCTAGAAACAATGTATTTAGGACTTTTATTGGCATAACAAGACACTCACATAATATCAGCATGATTTTATTGTAATGCTTTTTCAATAATAATGCAAAACATCTGTTGTAATAATGTGATGCTATTTGCATAATAACATGATGTCTGCAAAACGTCCTGGGGTTCCAGCATGATTCCCTCCAGATCTGGTAACCTGCCAGTAATGCCAGTATAATGCCCTCAAATCCAGGTGTGTGTGTGTGTCAGTATAATGCTCTTGAAGCTAGGACATGAATTCTGGTGCGGGTGCCAGCATGACCCTCTCAAAGCTGGGGTGCGCTGCAGTGACCATGCTCTTGAAGCTTGGCTGCTCGAAAACTGGTGGTGAAAGAAGCATCTCTGGGCTAAAAGTTTTGAGGGCAGAAAACATCTCAAAACGAGTGATATCTGGTTAAACAGCATTTCTAGGCCAACAGACGGCATCTCTCAACTAACAGGGATATCAGGAATAGTTTTTGACTTATATGGCTTGATACAGGAAAAAAAAAGAGATTCAACTTTCTTTGATCTTTGGTGTAGGAGTTCTCCCAGTCAAGCTCCACCTGGAGTAGAGTCAGTTGCATGGTCGAGCTCCAGCAGCTCCAGCAGCCATTCCACTGAGTGCTGTGTTGGCCTCGCAGCTTCGTGAAGGTCCAGCTGAATAGTGAGCTGCGCTGCTTGAAGCTGATTCAGCCATTCAGCTGTCACACCTGCACCATGTGATACAGCACTTCTCCCCATCCTGGAGTTCACTTTGAACTGTTGGTGCTTGCTTGTGACTTGGTACGGCAAGCCACTTCATCCTGGACACCATCATGCTCTGAACCATCTTGTCACATGGTGCAGGGAGCTACTTCATCCTCGACACCTTTGTACTGTATGCTGAAGTGATTACGATGCATTGAGAGCCAAAACCCTGCTCAGATACGCTGCTTGTTCCTGGATCGCAAGATTGTCCTCCCAGACCTCCAACTACCCCACCTTCAAAAAAGCTAAATAAATAAATAACAAATAGGGGAGACCCATGCACTTCTTGCATTACGTCATGAAAATGGTCAAAGCAGGTGTGATGTAAACACAGATATAGACTTAAATTAAACAGAACAAAAACCTGTGAAAAGAAACAGAACGAGACTCAGAACAGGTATGAAAACAGGTGAAAGAGAAAGACTAACCAAACTCAGGAGCCTGATCAGTATGAGACTCGACTGTGAACATAGAAACAACAAACACCCCTGTCATTAAAAAAAAGCTTCAGCAACCTGCTGCGAGGGTACAACCCTGACATTTCTCATATATTATATTTTTCTTTTAAAAAAGTTCTACTTTTCATGTAAGTTTATTATGCTTTTTTAATAAGACTGATTTGTTTGTTTATTTGTTTGTTTTGTTCCTTTAAGTCTTCCAGTTACACGCTGTAACCAACCTGACAGAAGCCTCAATGATCAGGTGTTTGTCTGTAAATAAACATTCTAACCTGAACACAGCAGCACAGCATGTTACAATGTCCAGAAGAGCAAAAGGAGGACATGTGCTCTTATTACAATGAATATTTTTTATTGGTTTAATTGGTCTGATTTTTTAAATAAAGGAACAAATTGAAGTTCCCCTATGAAAGCAGAACCAAAGCTGCTCATGTGACTGTGACCTCAGCCGTTTCCTCAGGCCTCTGTGTGGCTTTAATCAAAGATGCTAAACTGCAATATAAAGTTTTTGTTCATGTATAAAGGTTTGGGGAACAGTACCGGAATGTTTATTTCCTCATTCTTCCAGTAAAGTTTGGTATGTTGTGTGTGTGTGTGTGTGTGTGTGTGTGTGTGTGTGTGTGTGACGATGGTGGATGTCTGGGGATTTTTCTCAACCGGTATTACCAGACCCAGTTAACCACACAGGCACTTTTATATAACAGATATATTTTTACCTAGGAATCAAACCCGGACCCGGCAGGTGCAAGCGAACAGTGCTAACTACTAAGCCATCTTGCCGCCTATTTTAAAGTCATAATCACTTAATTTACTTTATACACAGAAATGTACAGCTTGGCAGATTGATAAGAACATCAGTACAATTGTGAATCTCCATGTTCATTCAGTTTTAATCAGCATTTATCAGGTAGGTACAGTATGTGGCAGCAGCTCAGTGAATAAACTGCAGCTACAGATCAACAGCTTCAGTTACTGTGTACATTAAACATCTGGAAAGGAAAAATGATTTCAGTAGTTTTGGTTGTGGAACGGCTATTGATGTAATATTTCAGAAACATCTTTGGGTTTAACATGTAAAGATGTGAGAAAAAGAAATCCATGAAGACAGGAAGGCCTTGGTAACTCAAACAGAGCAGAAATGCTCACTTGAACTCAACATGTGCATATACTGCCACCTAGTGCTCAGGCAGTGTGCTTTAGATATTACAAAAAAAAAAAATGCAGCTCCAGACAGGAAGAGTGAATCTGCTGCTCAAAAACCCAAGAATAACATGAAGAGGAAATAATGCTGTAACAAAGCTTCAGTTCATGTAGATTTATAAGTTCATAAGTTTTCTATGTGTAATGCAACAACTGTAGCCACAGTTTAGTGCAGGATTCAATACACAGGACACCAGCAAACAGAACAGACAGCAAACATGGTCTCAAAACCAGGAAACACTTCTTTGGACATCTAACAGTTGATGATAATGTTGTAATAAAACTTAAACCTGTGTGCATAATTCCTGTGTGCTCGGCCCCGCGGTCACCTCCATGTCCTGAGATGACCTTGTATGTGTAGCCTTTAAAAGCATCAGGGTTATACTGTGGTCATCTGTGACCTGTTGGGCTCTCAGTCAGTCAGAGAACCACAGTTACTGTACTCACATATTCTCTTGAGACAATCCCTTGTGAAAAGTAATGAACAATGTGCAACACTGGGACGTGCGCTGGTCCAGGAAGTGCACATGCAAACCTCATGCACATGCAAACCTCATGCACATGCAAACCTCATGCACATGCAAACCTCATGCACATGCAAACCTCATGAACGTCACAGATGTCCCCGACCTACTGCAGTGAGTGAAATACGCTTGTACTTGTCTTGCTTTGTGTTCTGTTCATGTTACTGCTCTTGTCCTGCCACTGGCCTGTTATATTATTTAATGTGTCTCAATTTGATGCCAATTACATCACGACTAAGTCTGCACTATTTCAGAGGCTCCATCAAATGCAGCAGACGTGAAACTCTGCGCGTTATGTTTTAGAGCAGGTGATGACCTTTAGTTCAGTCGACTCTATTGTCCTAGTATTACCTGGGGACCTCGTGTGATTTGTATTAATTGCGGAGGTTGTTTGTGATCTTAATCCCCTGCAAATCGCTCATGTCTGTAATTTGTAAAGTGAAAATTCCTCCACAAATGACCTGCCATATTTCGCTGAGGACTGAGATCCTGTGATATTAATATTAGTCCTGTGTGTCTAGTCAGCATGTCTGTGATTTGCCCTGTCTTTGGTCCAGTCATATATAATTTTTTCAATCTTTGTGTTTCCTGTGTGCCTTTTTATCCATCTTCTGTGAAGAACGGAGGCTGCGTTGGAGTGTTTTGAAAGTATTTTGGGTGCTGGGTCATATCGCTATACACCTTACAACAATACAATGTGCAGAAAGAGAAAACTGAAAACCATCAGAAGAGCAAAAGCAAAAAGAATGATTAGAAAGTGATGGAGGACATGTATAGGGATGTGAGTTTATATCATAAGCTAGACCTGTAATGACATTTCCAACTAACAGCCGATCCAAAATAGCGTACAATAAGGCAAGGAGCTTCACACACACTTCGGGATATATACTGTATACTGTATATCAGGGAAGTAAGTCTCAGGCTTCGCTTATCCCCTGTGAACACACCACATGAAACGGAGGTCCCCAGATAACTTATCCCATGTGAAAAGTACAAAAGTCAAGAAAAGTGAAGGAAAAAACATCAGGGACACGGAAGAGGAAAAATACAGAGGACTAGTCCCCTTCTTCAACAATTCGTCCAAATGGTCTCAATCTTATATGAAAATTATGGCAAGATCAGAACACATTGTTGTATTATTTTAGACCAAACTGAAAATAAAACTCAATAAATGTCTTCATGCTGTGTTTCTTACACTAATCTATATATTATTCTCTTGCCAGTTGTCTGTTCTTCCTTCATTTGTTTTTGTTTGTTTTGGCAGTTTGCAGGAAAATTTTAGGTGCATTACTGCCATCTGCTGGACTGAATTGGTTTACATCATTTTATACATATATATAAAATGATGTAAACCGTTACCTTGGAGCGTTACCAATAAATTCTTTTTTCCAGGAATTTTTTATACCCTGCTGAAAAAAACAGCATAGACCAGCATAGCTGGTGATCATTATACCAGCATATGTTGTGTTTTGGTGCTGGTATGATGGTGACCAGAATACATTTTGCTGGTATGATAGTGACCAGCATTATAGTGCCATGATACTATACTGTTCACCACCCCATCTAATGTTGGTATGGTATAAAAGCCAGAATACATGGAAGATTGTCATCCAGTATTTAAAATATAAAACAGAATCAGTATAAAATCAGCTTTATTGGTCAACACAAACAATATTAACATTGTGTAATATGTAACAATATATACAATATGCACATTTGTAACAATATGATAATTTAACAATGAACAGCAAATAAGTTTTGATAAAAAAAATAATTACAAAAACAAAACATGAGACCAACCTCTCAGGGACACTTTCACACAGTTACTTTCACACCACAGGAGTGTAAATGAGTGAACTTGGCCCTCACTCTTCATTTAGGGGTCGGCAGGTTTATGGGCCCTGAAGTAGTTCTGACATGTCCTGACAATTGTGTATTTTTCTTGCTTATATACATATAAATGTAACCTTACTTATAAACATATAAATGTCGCCTCTTTCACCTAGTGCAAAGTAAATGTCAAGGATTGAGGGAAGAGGGACACAGATGATCTTATACACAGAAGGCACATTTCTGGCATACTGTAAATATGACCGTGCAAGCAGACATTCAGGGTAAAACAGTGGGAACAGGAACAGTGCACTATGAAGAAAGGGTGTTAGGTTTATACACAGTCATACATCTTTGTGCCTCTCTCGAAAAGCAGTTCTTGTTTAACTCAAGACACAAGTGAACATCGCATACCTGCCATTTCCATGGTGTTTATGGCTGCTTACTATAAACTGATTTGCAATTCACACAGACCCTGTGACCAGCAGTGGTAACATTCCTGGCATCTGAGTTCAGTCCATGTACTGGTTGTATGCAGTCACAGGTGAAGCCTTATCGTGTGGTCAACTGCTTAAAAAAAAAAAAAGAGATCCGTCCCGAATCCAGACCCCAGTCGTGGTCGAGGTTCCCATGACATAGTGATGGTCCGTCTGTATCTTGCCTGGTTGTTTGCATTTGGTCTCTATAAAACAGGTGGCTGATCATTTTCATGGTCACAACGGTTTATAAAAAAAGGAAAAAGAAACTTAAGCATGATGATAATAAAATTACTGTCAATAATCATCAATAACTATTGACCATGCATAAAGACAACACAGACTTTTGCAATGTTATACGACGATTTATACTTTTTGCATTACGATTTACATTTACACCTTAATATCACAAACATCTGTAAGCTACATAAGGCAGTATTTTAGGCAACGGGAGCTGAAGTGTTTGTGCTAAATAACATTATAGATAGCAGTGTCATAAGCTAACCAAAAACTGAACCAAATAGCTCCCATAACATGAAGCTCTCCAAAACAGGGTGAATATATTATAAACATTTACACCACAGCTGATACTGACAACCATCTGTAATCTACATACTGTAAGGCATTAGCTTAGCCACCTGTGAGCTAACCTGTTTGTGCTAAGCTACATAAGGCAGTATGTTAGCATGATTTAGCAGGGTTATCTACATGCTAACCAAACCATGTAAGTGACATTAAATGACAATGTTTCACATAAACTGGCAAAAGCTTGTGAGAAAATGAGGAAAAATAAATTAATATTAGTTTTATATTATCAGAATAAGGATTATATAAGATTTAAAAACTTACCCATGGTAACAGCTTGCTGTATTCTCCTCCT
>JAAGKR010015053.1:2500-10490 GCA_011419295.1 Clarias macrocephalus
ACATGAAGTTTCCTATACAACATAATGTTGGATACATTTCCTGGTTGTTTATGCACCCCGTCTAATTCAGAACTCTGAAATAACACACACATGGCATTAGGTAATGAAACAACAACATTCAGTTATTATTTTAAGACATGAAGGTCAGCTGACCTGAAGCGTTCTTGTAAGAACAGTATTGTCGAATGCATTTACAAAAACCCACCAAGCACCATATGAACTTAAACACGTCTCCTGTTATACTGTGACAGAACAACAGTGATGATGAACTGCACATAATATGGGGTATCAAAACTAAGACCACCACAAGGTGGCGACAAAACCAAGAAAATAACATAGTTTTAGATCTGAACTCATCATGAATCTCATCTATTAAATTCTAACTTTCTCCCTAGACGTTCACACACACACACACACACACACACACACACACACACACACACTGCAGAGATGTTGTGAGACGATTTTAATGAGGTGTTGGAGGGAATTTTTGATTTGGCTCTATGTTTTTAAAAGGAAAAATGCTTTTGTAATGGTGTGTGTGTGTGTGTGTGTGTGTCATCTGTGACCCACTTCGTTCCCCTGACAGGAAGTTCCAGGAGCAGGAGTGCCCGCCCTCCCCTGAGCCGACGCGTAAAGAGAAGGACAAGAGCGGCTGCCACTGCGTGATCGTCTGATCGGTCCGTCACCATCGCCACTCATTCAGCTGCTATCACCAAGCCCCGCCCCTCCTCCCTGCCTTCTGACATCACATCCTGTGTGGATGAACCGCTGCCTTTATCACACGTGCATGTCTTTAAAAGAATATAAACACACGCAGCGACTCCACCCCGGCGTCCGAGACGTCACGACTAGACGGACCGAACCGCGACGGAGCGCCTCGCCTTCACGTCACCGTGCTGACATCACGAGCGCGATAAAGAGTAGCGCGTGTCCTCGTCTCTACACAACACTACACGCCGCTGTCACTGAACCTGAACGCTTTTTGTATCCCGGAGGTTTTTGTTGCCTTACAGCGACTGAAGCGTCGGCACACGGCAGGAACGCTGATCACCCGGCTTTTAGCAGCTCCGTGTGTGTGTGTGTGTGTGTGTGTGTGTGTGTGTGTGTGTGTGTGTGTGTGTGTGTGTGTGTGTGTGCGCGCTGCTGCAATTGTCTTCTTTCTCCTGATAATTATCTGCTGAACTTTAGGGGAGAAGTTCTTTCATGATCTGGTCTTTATGATCAGAGGGTGAAGCTGGTTGAGATTTGAGAGTGTAATTTATACACACACACACACACACACACACACACGGCCTGAGGCTCACTCTGTGTTCTGCTCCAGTCAGTGTTCTCTCACTCTCTCTCTCCTTCATTCTGTCACTTTGTCACCCCTTTATGCTGTTGATCTCTCTTTCACTCTCTCACTCTCACTCTTTCACTGTCTCTTACTCTCTCTTACACCCTCTCTCACTCTCCTTCACTCTCTCTCTCATTTACTGTCTCTCTCACTCTCTCTCACTTGCTCTTATACTCTCACTCTCTCTCACTCTGTTGATGTACTTCCTCCACACAGACTCCGCATCCTGCTTTCAGCCTCTTGTTGTTTTTTCCTCGCTCTATTCTGACTCTCAGGTTCTCCTCTTCCTCATCCTCCTCCTCACTCTCTGCTTGTTTCCTCACTGTTTCCTGACAACAGCGCCCCCCAGTGCCTCCACAAGAACCATCGCTGGCTGATTATTAACCAGAACTCAATAAACTGGTCATTTTTCTGGCCTTCGTTTATTTGCATCTTTTTTCTTTCTTTTATCAGAGGATCAGATTCTGCATTTGATTTTGTTCTGACCCTGAAGTCGATTCTTCAGTGCTGTGCAAAAGTCTTACAGAGATGTCTTCATGTCTTCACGTCTTCACCTTAGTGTGTTTCCTCATTTATAACATTTCTTTGATTAAATCTTACAGTAGACTCTGATCACTTTGATTATGAACATCAGCAGGTGAAATCGGCAGAAGATCCATGAAGGTTCTCCTCAAACTTGCAGCTGAATTTATTCTAGAGCTCCTGAAGACTCTGAGACCTGAAGCGGCTTTAAAGGCTTTAAACGTGACGGAGCTTCTCCAGTGTAAAGCCTTTAATGTTCACCAATCTCACTGTACAGAAACTCTTTCAGGACTTTTGCACAGCTCTGTCTGAGGTGTGTGTGTGTGTGTGTGTGTGTGTGTGTGTGTGTGTGTGTGTGTGTGTGTGTGTGTGTGTTCTGACAGTGTTTGAGACCGAGTTTGATTTCTGAGTGAATCTCTTCGCACACGTTTGTGTCAGTTTCAGCGTCTCACATGGTTTTTATTTCACTTTGGTCTTTTGTTGTCTTCCTGTGTGCATCAGTGTGTTTCTGTATGAGAGACTAAACTCCTAGTTTTTGTTTTTTCTCACACTGTAATATAAGAAATAAAAAAAAAGATGGAAATGGATCTCTGAACAACATGATTAAAGGTTTTTACTACATACTTTTAGATGTTATTTACTTATCAGATCAGTTCATGAGTATTTTTATATGTTTGTAAGTGAAGATCGCTCTTGTGGAAAGAGCATGACTGTGTGTGTGTGTGGGTGTGTGTGTGTGTGGAGGATTTAACGATCTATAAATATAATAGAGCTGATTATTATGATTTTTTATATTTTTAACAGCAGATCGTTATTAAGGTCAGACAGAGTGTTTAGATTTCAGTCTGAATCTGGAGCACGTCCCATGATGCACTGCGTCTGGAGGTGAAGAGCTCGTGCCTCTCATGGAGTCTTGAGACCGAGAAGTCGATGCTGCTCTCAGATCAGCAGGAAACACTTAGTAGTCTGGATGTTGTGTGTGATTTCGCAGACATAACGTCTGACCCCGGCTGCACGACTCCATCCTGCTGTTATAACTTTCTGATTTTTCTCCCTGTACAGCCCCTGGTGCTCTAATAATAATAATAATAATAATCAAATCTGTGATTAAACCAAACATCTTATAACATCTAATGTATATATTCACTTGCTGTAAGAAATTGAGTGTGAAACTAGACGACCTCAGGTTTCCTTCCGTATGATTATGAGGATTATTTAGAAGTTATTTCCAGCTCAGATCACAGAAACTCAAATCAGCTGAAGATTCCACACTGAGCCGACAGAAAGAGTTCAATGATGAACATAAACCTGATCCATGAACACACACATACACACACACACACTGGAGTGAACGTGACTTCTGACCTTTTTGACGTTGATGTGGAAGTGAGATGTTACACAGAGCTGAACCTAAACACAGACACAGGATCACATGACCCTCAGCCAATCAGATCCCTGCGTTTGAAATCCTGAGGCTTGTGTCCAGAGAAGTGTGTATTAGATATCAGACAGTCGGTGAGATTTGCTTCCAATGCGGCGCAGCATGATGTCACAACATATCAATGTAACATTATAACAATGAAATGATGTAAGGAGTTTTAGAAAAGGGTACTTACGTTCCGCTTTTGTTTTGTTTATTAGATCAGTGTTAAGTGTGTATTGATCTTTTGCAGTCACATGACTCTACCATGATGTCATTCATGACCGCAGAAGCGCCGTTACGCGACGTTGGGCAGCTGCGTATTTTCTGTGGTAATTAAGTTTAAGGTTTGTTTCAGAGCCAATAAATAACAGAAAGATTAGCTGATGATCCCCTGGTGAGCCGCCGAATCACCTGACGCTTTGTCACACAGATAGAAGAGTAACCTAGCGACCGATAGCTTCTGTTCTGCGCTCATTGAGAAGAGAAACAAGCGTTTGAAAAAAGGAAGAAGAAGGTAATGAGGAGGTTACGGGTAAGTTTATTTTGTTACCATGAACTCATTACTTCAGACGCTGTACACATATGATATTTCTTCTGGATTTGGTGGCGTTTGCTAGCATTAGCGTTAGCATTATCTCAATCTCCTGTGGAATACGCAGTGCTTTATGCTTCATAACATCATTTAAAGCTAACTGTAACTAATACTGACATTTCACATTTTCTCATTATTAGCTAATGGTTCTGGGGTCGAATCCCAAATAGTGTTAAATGTAAAGCTAGTTCCACACACCCAGTAGTGCCCTTTATCAGGGGTTGGAGAGGGATTTGGGATTCAGCCTCGTTAGACGCTAGTTAGCTTTGTAGCTAAGCGTTAGCCGTGAACAGAACGACACGGACGGTTCAGAGGCGATTCAGAAGCGATTACTGCAGAGACGTGAGGCCTGTTGTTTAAGACGACATGACGTTATCAGATGTGTGCTGTTGCTGAAAGTGCCTTCATATATAGCTTGTTATATAGCCTTCAGTAGTTTATAAAAACAAATGAAAGCATTAATCCTGCCTTGTTTTTACTCCATACTCCAGGTGGCGCAGCGAACATGGGCGTGTTTTATTGTGATTGTTGTATTGTGACGCGTTAATAAAAAAATCCAATAAATCATTTCTGCTTGTTGTGATACATTTACGGCGCACATTAATGTGTTTAAAATAAATAACCAGGTTTCACAATGAAGTCTTTTTAATTTAATTACCTGATCTGTTAATCCTGTAAGACTTGCTCTATGCTAACGCTAACTCTGTGGAGTTTTAATCTTGAAGTGAAGAGATTTACTCAGGAGATTTATTTTATTAAACTCTGAGCTATAAATCAATAAATCCTGACATTCAGATCCTCATCTGTCTCTCCAGGAGGAATCTGATCGGGTCATTCTCTAAAAACGCTTTAAACACACACACACACACACACACACACACACACACACACACACACACACACACACATACACACACACACACACACACACACACATTGTGTGGGCACTGAGCTACTGTATATCACTATCATGAGGAGGTCAGAAGTGAAGTGTCTCTGAAAGCCTACTGATTGTGTTCTCTATCAGAGTGGTGTGTAAAGCTCATTAAAACACACACACACACACACACACACACACACACACACACACACACACACACACACACTGTGGCTTTAATTCAGGATTTAATGAATCATAAACTCGTCTGTCATAAAGGAGTCAAAGGAAAGATGTTAAAATGCTTCAGTAACAGAATTTACAATTAATACAAAATCTAATAAAAATATATTAATGTAATTAAGTATTCATAGTTTATTATAATGACATGAATTAAAATGCAATCAGTAATCAGGTGAGAGAAAACAGAGTAATGCTCTCATGTGCTCTGAGAGATTAGATTAGACTAGATTAGATTAGACTAGATTAGATTAGACTAGATTAGATTAGATTAGACTAGACTATTTTAGACTAGACTAGACTAGATTAGACTAGATTAGATTAGACTAGATTAGACTAGATTAGATTAGATTAGATTAGAATAGATTAGATTAGATTAGAAGCATTCCACCCAAGGCGAAGCTACACCTGATTCCACCTGATTAATAAGTCATTCTTGGCGTTCAGTAGCCTATCATCTTTGGCTTCTGCTTTGTTGGACTGAAAACCTACACACACACACACACACACAGGCCTGTTCTGAAGAAGATTTGACACCTCTGCATTAGATTCCTCTAATCCAGGGAATCCTCTGTGGAACCTCCTAGAAAAAATTTACCTGACTGACCTTAAAAATCCTTTGACTCTGGTTCTCTATGGGTGGTCAGTGACTTCTGTGACATTGTTGTTGTCCATAAGCAGAGCTTTGGCCTTGAGCCCAGGCTCCATCAAATAAACCCTTGGCACATAGAACTCACATTTCTCTGAGGACATGACTCACATGAACATCCATGGAAGTGACATTGATTTTCCCCAGCATTTCCTGAAGGTGATCATTAACCAGGCCTTGTAGGAGTGCTGGAGCACCACAGAGTTCCTCTCGTCTCCATCTCTGATTGTGTAGGATGATGAGGAGGACCAGTGTTAAAGTGCTTTTTTAATGTTCTCTTCCATGGCTTCAGTCTTAAAGGCTGAAAAAGCAAGAGATGATGATACAAGTTGCCAGCCATGAGATCTACAGAATCCAGTTAAATTTACCAGGAGTGTTGGAAAGAGCTGAAATTTGATTCCAAAGGTGAAGAAACGTGGTACGTGGTAAGAAGTGTAACTGAAGTATAGGTGGAGAGGGTGATGAGGGAATCCAGGGATCCTTGGTCATCTTAGCATGTGTCTTCTGTGAGCATGTCTTCCATCTCTGGAAAGGTGTCTGATTTCATTCTTAGGCTGAGTGCTAATCAACTAGCAATTAATGTTCATTTAATATTAATGCAGTTCTTACTCTACTTACATCAACATTTTTATTTTTATTTTATAGTCCCATCGGTTCTCGGTTCTGCTACTAACTGGCTACAAATTCTGTATGTGACCCAAATTGAAACTTACAGTGTATTTTTATCATTATCTTTATTATTATTACTACTTCTACTGTTGTTATTTCAAGTCAAGTCAAGTCAAGTATACTTTTATCATTTCGTCCATATACAGTTCAGTACACAGTGAAACGAAACAACGGTCCTCCAGGACCAAGGTGCTACATACAACATAAATTTGCCAGTCTAACCAAGATGAAACCTAATTAGCTAAAACAACAAATTAGCGCCATAAACTAACAAAACTATCTAAGAACTATACAAAAAGACAGCAAAAACTCCTAATATGAATTAGAGAAGGATGAAAATAATTTTTTTTAGCAACTACAGAGGCATGAAGCTGAAGAACCACACCGTGAAGTTATGGGAAACAGTAGTGGACGTTAGGTTGAGAAGAGACATGACAGTCTGTGAGCAGCAGTACGGCTTCATGCTTTTTGCTTTGAGAATGCTGATGGAGAAGTATAGAGAAGATCGGAAAGAGTTGCATTGTCTGGTTGTAGATCTGGAGAAAGTGTGTGACAGTGTGTCAAGAGATACACTGTGACGTAATAATATATAAATCAGTAGCTCAGAGTCTATTCAGGAATGAATAAACACACACACACACACACACACACACACACACACACACACACACTCACTTTATGTAAGGAACATGAGGAGTGTGTGAGAGAAATGACACCCCCCCCCCCCAAAGGTACAGTATATATTCAAAATGCATATATACCCCCCCCCCCCCCCCCCACACACACACATATCTAATGCATGTGATCAGTCTTCAGTTGAACACTCTAGACTGACTGACTGACTGACTGACAAACAAACACACACACACACACACACCTTCCATTGGTACACTCCGTTATTCTTTTAACGGAAGCCCCCCCTCCCCCGCAGTGGTTCAGTCCGTGCTCTTTGATCCGGGCGGTGTGGCGCGTGCGCGTCTCTGCGCTGTACTGTATCGTATCGGGAGCGCGCGCAGGAGCGTTACCGGAGTGAGACAGGGAGTAAGACAGCGCGGGGATGGACGGAGTGAGCAGCAGTAAGAGCATGTCCTACAGCCGCTGGAGTTATGACAGGTGAGGATCACGGACACACACCGCTGCAGATCTGCTTCCTCCAAAACAAAACGGAGTCCGCGTGCGTGCGTGCGTGTGTGTGTGTGTGTGTGAGAGAGAGAGAGCGCGCGAGCTCTTACATCGGAGAATGCATTTCAGGTGTAATATTGTGTGTGTGTGTGTGTGTGTGTGATGTAAAGAGAGAGTTATTAAACCCTCACACTCTCTTCCTGATGCACAAACTACAACTAACACACCTGGACTGATGACTGAGAAACATCACACACACACCACACACACACACATCACACACACCACACACACACATCACACACACCACACACACACACACCACACACACACACATCACACACACACACACACACACACACCACACACACACACACACACACACACACACACACACCACACACACACACCACACACACACCACACACACACACATCACACACACCACACCACACACACACACACACACCACACACACACACCACACACACACACACCACACACACACACACCACACACACACACACACACACACCACACACACACACCACACACAC
>JAAGKR010015054.1:0-10489 GCA_011419295.1 Clarias macrocephalus
TCGTACCTGATGAGGCGTCGCTGCTGAATGGAGTCTTAATGTTCACATCAAACCCCTTTAACACACACGTGATCACGTGACACTGACATGCAAATAGAAGAAAAAGCTGAAAGCCTGTACATCTTTCATACACCTGGACTTATCAGCAGTTTTCTTTTCTATAATTGGATGAATCTACTTTCTAAAGTGAAATCCTGAAATTATGAAAATGTGGAAATTAAAAGTTAAATTCAGATTTTATTTAGTAATTCTGTTTATTTTATTTATTATTCTTATTTTGCATATTTATATACAAATTATAAAAATGTTGCACCAGGAAAAAAAACTGGAGGGAAAATTTGGATTTGCATGAATGTGAAGCACAAACAGGGAATAAATTTCATCAAGAAAAAAATATAGTTTATTTTCCATGTTATTTTTTCCTGGTGGAGCATATGGGTATGACTTTCTGCTCAACACTTTCCTCGTTTTTGTTTATCATGTCTTTCTTACTGCTGATGTTTACGTTAGAATAGTATGTTCAAGAATAAATCTGAAAGTTGCAGCTTAATATCATAAACATAACAGAACTGCTTGCTTTCAGTATTGCAGAGTTTTTCACATATATATTGTAGGGTTTACATGATAATGACAACGAATGACTGTGGCACTGTTCACCATTATATGTAAAGGGTTTTATACACAATGTTAGGACATTTAATGTGGACAAAATACCTTAATATGTAGGGTTTACAATAAAGTAGACCAAGAATGGCTGCTGCGTTCTTTACCTCCATTACGTATTTGTTTAACTCTGGGTCAGAGGTGAATCGAATCATTAACGATTCGGTTTCAATTTTGTTAAACCAAATTAAAATTTATATCTTACACCTTATTAACTACTCGTCCAGAGTTTAGTATGATTTCGTGTATATTACCAATTCTGTCTATCCCGCGGCCAACGACGATAAAACAAAATCTGGTATTTACCTAATTATGAGCAAGACAACGTAAGATCTGGGCAAATGTTTAAACTTTAAAATGACATGACCAAGACAACAGTTCTTTATAAAGAAACAAGAATTTATTTGAACTAATCTACGATACATAAAGCTACACTACTTAAACACACGCACACACAAACATACCAACAGTTTGCAGGGTGAAAGTTAAGGAAGTTCATCTAATACTGTTTACTAGATGGAAGCAAGTCACAAGAGCAGAGTCTTGGGTTTAATCTTACGGTTTTGGTATGAGACGAGCACCATTTTCACCAAGACGTGTAGCTTTGTTTGTATACTTGCGTTACGTTTCGCTCTCATGGTTCGTCTCCAGCGAAGGGAATCACGGCCTTGCTGATTGGTTGGTGCTGTGGTTGATGACGTCTTTCGAGAAAGTCCTTCGGTGAGGCTGGGTTGCCTGGTTACCGATGGCGCGCTCTGGAACTTCTTCTGTGGTTTTCTTCGTTGCAGTTCTGGCATGAAGTCTCGTTGAGAGTCCTCGAAGAGCGGATGGTGTTAGCGAAGGTGGCGTAGCGCCCGCAAGGGCGGAAGCCTGAGAGGTGAGTTTGCTTCCTTCAGATGGTCAGACAAAGACATGGACGAACGTGCTTGGACACTGAGTTTTGACACTTTGTGTGAGTCCGTCCCACAGATGATTGGTCCAATCGGATGTGTTTGCGGGGCTTAGCCACGCCTCACTTGGTTCCCCCTTTTGTGCGTACATTAGGTCGGGTTTACAGCTGTAACATGAGGCCAAGCCGATCACACTTTTAATGACCTTTTATAAAGTAAATTTACATGAGCTCTTGTTCATGCGACCAATTTTCCGTGTACACCACTGTTGTTTGAATAAAATAAGTTGTCCGTTGATACCACACATCCCCTATCTTACACACTCATTTATAGCTTTGTTTAATAAACAGGGTTTGTAAATGCTGATAATACTGTGAAAGTTATGCAGAATGTGTATATACAGGGTTATGGGGGGCCAGGAGCCTATGGGGCACGAGGCGGGGTAGACCCTGGACAGGGTGCCAATCCATCACAGGGCTCACACACACACACACACACACTACAGGAAATTTGGGGACAGCAATCAGCCTAATCTGTATTTGGACTGTTAAAGGAAACTGGAGTACCCGGAGGAAACCCACCCAGCACGAGGAGAACACGCCAACTCCAAGCACACAGAGGCAGGAATCAAACCTGGCCAGGAATCGAACCTGGACTCTGGAGGTGCAAGGCGACGGTGCTATCCACTACACCACCCTGCCGCCCACCAGCGCTTCCTGTTTATACGATTCTGCATGTGATCGTCTTTTTTAGTCTCATTACAGTTAAAGTGCATCTCTGAGTCTGTGTTTCTCTTTTTCTCAATCTTTTATCACTCATGTTCCCTTTTCCACTATGACCCTGAATCCCACCATTGGGGGCGGAGTAATACACTCGGAGGACAGCGTTATCCGCCCCGTCTGTGTGCGCGATTACAGACGCCCCTGATTGTCTGTAGAGCCGTGATTGATGTGAAAGCGCTCAGTGCCTGTGAGAGGCTACAGCATCACCCGGGATTCAAACTAGTGATCTCCAGATGACAGGGCGAGCACTTTACTCAATCACCCCATTATTGATGCTGCAGGGGAAATGAAGTGGAGAGACTTTGACAACCAGCTGATGATCACTATAATGTTCACGTTACCTAGGGGTCGAGGGAGACCTGTGACAAAATCAGTAGCAGTGAGGGACTGTGTTCTGTGACGTGTGAGCAGTGGAAGTAGCTAATCTGCAGGTGGTGTCCTACTGTAGGTAGCTTAGCTTCATCGCTTAAAGTACAGGAAAATAAAGTAGGCGTGGCCACAAGGATTTCCTCTGAATAAGGTGATGGGTGTTACAGGTGTCCAGGTGCAGATGAGGTTTTTGCCCATTTGATGGGTTTACTCCCTAAATAAAGGGCACCTGCCTCTTTCTCGCTCTGTATCAGCCTGCAGGTTCAGTGCGTGCACACACACACACACACACACACACACACACACGCACACACACACACACACCCATTCATTCACCCCTCATTTTTTATGGGAAATTACAATTTGGTTAACGAGTCTTTTGATATATGAATTATGTTCGTAATCCAAGGTTCCACTGTACTTATAACACAGAAATTGTCCACTAGAGTATAATAATCTATACTAGTCAGTAGACTCACTCATCATCTGTACTGCTTAATCCAGTATTCTGTAATAATTTTATGTAATAGCTTCATAAAATTAATATTTTGATGAAAACAGGGAGCCTCGACACCTAAACAAGGCCTGATCTCACTATCACTATTAATTTTTAATTAATATTAATTAATTTAATTAATTAATTTATATTAATTAATTTTAATTATAGTCCCCTTATAAAACCCTACACCACCCACCCCACCCCTCCCTGACTCCAAGCCAGCTATACATGTGTAGGAAAGGCTGGACGCCAGGCAGATTTAAAAAAGGAGAGAAATGAAAAAAATTAAAAAGAAACCTGTGGAGCTGGAAGTAATATATAAATGTATAAATGTATATGAGAAAAGCGAACTCGGCCCCCACACCTGCTGAAGTTTCAAGTCCGAGTGGCGGATTGAGTAGTGAATCTTCTCCAGGGATAAACAGGACATAATATCTCTGAGCCACTGGGTGTGAGTGGGTGAAGTCGCGTCCTTCCACTTGAATAAAAGAGAACGTCTGGCCAGGAGTGTCGCAAAGGACAACAAACGCTGTTCAGCTGGAGTTAGACGCTTATCTTCCTCTCCAGTAACACCAAAAAGAGCAATCAGAGGGTCTGGTTCAAGACTGCATTTCAATATGTACGACAAGGTTTTACAGACGTCGCTCCAGAATATTTCCACATTCGGCCGTGTCCAGTACATATGAATAAGAGACGCCTCTCCACACAACAAGGATTCACTATCGCTATTAGACGGCAATCTCCTGCACAGGGTGAATAAAATATTTTAACTAGATTTTGTTTTAAGGAAAAGCCTCTTTTAAGAGCATTTAGTTTTAATTTTGCTTGGTATACGCTTTTTGTTTTACCTGTAGACCACACGGTTGGTGAAAATGGCTGATTATTCTAATTTCTTCCCAAACTGGTACCAAAATAATCTATTTGGTCGCCCTCACAAAGTACATCTCTGGGTATTCCAAATATGTCTGCTTTGACCTTGATTTAATTTTTAATTTAAAAAAAAAAACTTTCTTTAATACCTTTCAGGTCACGTGACCCTATGACCCCAAACAGTATTATCTGCTGTTATTTTCAAAAGCTGAATTTGCCTGCTGCTTATCTAAGCTACCTAGCGAAGGTGAGTGATATGCTAATGACCTCGGTTGACTACTGAAATTAGAAAACTAACAATTAACTTTATGATGCTATTTAGCAATTTAACAATAATTAACCAATTTTATTACTTATGTATTATTACGAATAAAAATAAATAAATAAACAGTAAAGAAAAGTTTATAAAAAAGTGACTGGAGAAAAGCTCAGTGTTTAATTACTTTGAAGTTTCTGCGACACCTACTGATCAAAGTGTGTAACTGCACCGCGGAAAAACAAGTACAGTGGAACCTCGGATTGCGCGTGACCCGGTTTGCGAGCGTTCTGCAAGATGGGCAAAACATTTTGACTTGAAAATCGAGCGAGTCTTTATTTATGAGTACCAAATACCATTGAGTATCATGTAGCACGCATGCACTTCTTACCCTGCGTTCATACACCGACGCCTGTCGCCGCTCATCGCCGCGCTTCGCCGCTCTGACGTCGACCGAATGCCTTTGTTGTATTTAAAGGGGCCGCAAAGTAATCAAGCTTTTTGATCTTATGGAGACCAAAATGTGGAAGAAAACAAGAAATTGATTGATAGAAAGAACTGTATTGTAGAAGTAAACTAAATATAAGCCATTTGTATGGTTTGGCTTCTGTTCATTGTGAATTGCTAGTCTAATTTAATATATTTTAAATTATAATATTATATTTCATATTATATTTAAACACCAACAATTTCAGACACCTTTGTCCACGCATCATTTTTTTATTATTATTAATGTCCCTGTACACAAACAGGGACATGTCATAAATAACCGGGAAACCCGCTACCGCAATAATTAACTTCTCCATTTCGCTTGGGAACTAATCGTGGCTGGAACAAAAGTTTACAGGACTGCGTTCCGCGGAATCCGCTCAAGCGGAGGACCTCTACGTTTTTATTGGTTGCCGCTCATCCGCGTCACAGCTCATTACCATAAAGTTGAGCTGATTTCAACTCCCTTCGCCTCCCTTCGCCTCCGGCTCCCATTGAAAATGAATGACTTCCGGGCGTTTTGACGCTCTCGCCGCGTTCGGTGTGAACGCAGGGTTATTTCGATGCCAAGAGTCACGTGATCACAACTGAGCCAATGGTTCTTCTCTCTCTCTCGCATGTGTGTGTGTGCGCTCATGCAGGGGAGTTTGTGTGTCCTACACCACAGCCCATCCCCTGTTCCTTCTCTTCTCTTTCTGGTCTCAATCACTACAGCCAAGATTCTTTTCAAAGATAAAGTGCAGGTTAATTTGTTTTATATTTACTTTATATTTTCTATTAATAATTTTTATATTAATATTTTTGGGTTGTGGAACGATTCATTAGAGTTTCCATTATTTCATATAGGAGGAAATTCACTTTAATATATGAGTGCTTTGATATACAAGCACGTTTCCAGGACTCATCATGGTCGCAATCCGAGCTTTAACTGCAGCATATTAACACCTACAGTTTTCTGCCACGTAGCTTCATTTACTGTCAGTATGTAATATTCTACAATAATATAAACCTGTATTTGTCCTGAATAAGTGATTTGTGTATGAAAGGAGCCCTTTATATGGATAATACTATCGATATAACGGGCTCTTTAGTGTGTATAGTGTCTCTTTGTGCATCAGTGTGTATAGTGTACAGCACATACACATTATACTTAGTTATCAGTGTTGGGGGATGTGACTTTTTAAAGTAACTAATTGCATTACAAAATTACGGTCTTCAAAAAGTAATCAGTTACATTACAGCATCACTTTCTGATAAAGTAACTAGTTCGAGTAACTTTTCCACTGCAGAAAATGAAAACTCCTTTGTGCTTCCTCATGCATGTTGTTTTAGTCGAGACCTTTATAATTATTCTACCATCATCACTCAGTGAAGTTTGGCCCATAATCTGTTAACTACTAACACCCCTATCTCACCTACGCGGTTTCGCGCGGTGGCCGTAAGTACGTTTCATCAGGATTCGCTGCGAGCTTCGGCGCTGTGATCAGGTTTCCATCTTTCCGCGCGTCGGTCCTCATATAGTCAAACTGCACAGGTGAGATACAGTAGGGGTATAACAGCAGGAATAACAGAGGGGGCGGGGTATCGGGGGCGGGGCTTGTAGGACGACTTTCTCTCTCACACACACACACACACACACACACACACACACACAGTAATGGACTGGGAATGACTGCTGTCTGGCTCACACGCGTTAGATTACTGTTACATCAAAAAAGTAATCTGAGTCCTCTAACGCGTTACACCCAACACTGGTTATATTCCATATCTGGTTGTATGAAGATTTTTGTTAGCTTCATCGGTGGAGTTTTTGTGTTTCATAAATTAAAACAGATTTTTTTTTTAAACAAAACTTTGACCCTGTTATTTGGTAGTGAGGGTGATGAGCGAGAGAGAAGTTTCAGGTTCCTGCACTAGTTAAACAGTACTAGGTGTGTTTGATGCTCTTATGAGAAACACTTTTACTGATCAAATTCTTAGACATGAACCTCGATTACTGATCACTGAAAAATTACATGAAAAAGACGTGTGAATGAATTATGGGTAAAATAAGTTTTTTTTTCTGCTCTGTATGTAATCTTGATCTGAACGTAAACTTCTCCTCCTCCTAGTGGTCACTCTGAGTAAATACACTGTTCTCCTTGTACCTTAATGCAGAGGCCACGCCCCCTCTGTGGGCTAGCAAATGAGCATCTAATCCAATGTTACTGTTTAAAACAAAAATGCATTTTAAATGCATGATAAAATACTTGATTTACAAATATGATTTATTAAAAAATATATTTTTATAAGTAGTGAATGGTGAGGTGTCTGTCAGGGCTGTAGTGTCTCAGGGTTTATTTATTACATTATCAGTCAGGATAGAGACAAAGAGGGCTTTCCCAGTTTAATACCTGTTTTATTTATTTAAAAAAAAACTGTAACAGAACTCCAGAGAGAAATTAAAGTGTGTACAGAGACAAGAAACAGGAGCATAAGAGACAGATGTCCATTTGGTCCTTTAACACCTCCTTTATCATCTGTCCTGTAAAAGTCAGTTTCTCCCAGTGTTGATTAAACACAGTGCAAAACTTTGTAAGGTAAAACAGTTTACCCAGAGTGCATTGCAATATGACCGGTCACTAAACCATGATGTTTACCAAGTGGTTTATACACGAGACATGAGCGATAAACACAGCACTACAGAATAACTCTCCACTGATGGCACTGCAGCAGGACCATCATCGTGCATCTTATTTCTGTCAAGGTTGCATTTTTTTGTCATCAATTTGTAGAAATAACAATTGTACCACAGTTCAAGTCAGCAGGAAAAAAAAGTTTTCAGTCTTCAGAACAGAAGAGTTAACGTCTAACGTGCTGTTAGAGGAAGATAATCAGCTTCAGGCAGTTGAAGAACTCTGTAAAGACTTCGAGCTGGAAGCTGATTGGCTGATCATAACTGTCAAAGTTTGGAGAGTTATAACTGGAATGTGTTTCTCACTCAGTGTGTAGAGTGTGTGGTCCACCAGTGCAGTCTGTGTCGTCACACACACACACACACACACACACACACACGCGCGTGCGCGCGCCCTACAAGACACGCCTTCATCTGTACTTCTCACACACACTTACTCACAGGTTACAATAATCTAAACTACAGCTACATTTATTTTACTTCATTTAAAAAATGAAAAATCTCAGTTTCAAGAAACAAAGAAGAAAAACGTTCACAGTGTAAAAGTTACAGATTTTTGTTCTCGCCCTCCAAGGACAGAAATAAACCCAAAATAGCAACAATAAAAAGTAATGTAACTGGAATAAAACAGAGCAGAGCTCACCATCTATGTTTATTATTCATCCTTCACACCACAAAACTAGCAGAAACACACAGGAAGTAAGAGACGTAACAGTAATCCTGGCCTCTAATCAAAACAAACAATAAACAGAGACAAATAAAAAATAAGGTCGGCATACGTCAAAAATCAACATGAATTCAAGTTCTAAAACGACAAATTAAAACTAGAAACCAGTTCTGGAGAAACTGTGATGTAGCGGAAACATCACTGGAAACGGCTCCTGAGCCCACACGCACTGGTACAGAATGTCACCCCTTTCCCACCAAAGTGCACCTGGTGCTAGTTCCAGTCCGATGCTAGTGCTGGTTCAGAGCCGGTTCAGGAGCAAACTTTATAAGAACTGGCTCTGTTTTTCCGTGAACTAGAGAGTCACGTCGTCGCGTCACTGTACACATATGTATACGTCTCTACTTTCAATGTGAGTGGCAATGCGAGCACAACAACAATGGCTCTGTCAGCGGTTCTCCTGGTGCTCTCATTACTAGAACACGTTTCACCTGCGCGGTGCATAATTTTAAAGACGCCAGTCACAAACTTTTAGTTGGTTATAATAATCCGCCACCAGGCCCTGACGGAAGCGGTTCCTTGTTCTAGACCTGCTAACTGTTGGTGTCACACCATGGTGTTTCTCTCTGAGGCCGACGCTCCGGCAATCTGAAAACAAAGAACTGATTTGAAACTGGGCTCCGGCTCTGAACTAACTCTGGAACCAACTCAGTGGAAAAGGGGGAACAGTGATATCTGAGGAGTAGGTGCTAAAGAGAGAGAGAGAGAGAGAGAGAGAGAGAGAGAGAGGAGGGTATAATTCTGTGGGAAAGCAGCTTTGTGTGTGTGTATTTAAAAAATTTGTTCAGAATGGCAGTTTTCCAAAGTTTTTTTTTTGGTGAAAATCAGCCCTCCAGTGTGACAGAAGGAGTTTAAGGATTTGAGCGAGTATAAGAGAGAGAGAGAGTCTGAGGTAGTTTAGTTACTGCGTGACTTTCTCTCTGTGTAAACACAGATCATTCTCTACAGACTCGTAGGTGAAGGGGTCGCGAGGTCACCGGTACGACCCGCAGTCAATGTTAAAGTTTTTGTGCTTTAAAAAAAAAAAAAAAAGGAAGAAGAAGAAGAAGCGTGCAATGTGGCGGCCCTACTAACAATGTTATAGGATAGATAAAAGACTTCTCATTATAGTTAGTTTTTAACGATGCCAAAGTGAGTAAACATTGGAGTTTTGTGGTGTAAATAATAAACAGTGTAGAGTTTATACAGTCTGCCCTGTTTTATTAAATCTTCTCCACAGTTTATAAATATTAACTTATTTTTAACGTCACAGCGATTCTGTGGTTGGTCACTCTTCATTTCACAGTGTGTTAGTGTTCATCATCACACACACACACACACACACACAGTTAAAGGTAAAGTGAGGTTATTTGGTATGCAAATAAGACTGGGTGGTGTGTGTGTGTGTGTGTGTGTGTGTGTGTGTGAGAGGGAAAGGTGAAAACTCTCATTCTCATGCTACGTTTCTGGGAGTTGCTAGGACACACAGTGTAAGACGGGATGCTCCTTCTCTTCCGGCAGGTGAGACACGCCCTCTTTCGGCAGGTGAGACACGCCCTCTTCCGGCACCGCCTCTCCTCCCAGACTGCCAAAGTCCACATCAGGCAGTTCGTCTTCTAACAGAGTACCGGCCTCAGTCTCGCAGTACAGACACTCCTACACACACACACACACACACACACACACACACACAAGGTTGCATTATTTATTTATCAGGTTATTCTTCACTAGGCTGTGATCATGCCTTCTGAGACAAACAGGTACAGAGGCCACGCCTTCTTCACCGCCATCATAGAATGTTTTATCAATATTCTTGAAATTCTATAGCACACACACACACACACACACACACACACACACACACACACACACACACACACACCTTGACGTTGATGGCTTTAGGTAATCCTCCTCGTCTCATCCAGGGGTGCTGCTCTATGAGCTCTCGTCTCTGGTCTGAGGTGAAACGCGGTTGATTTTTCTGCAGCTGTCGCAAACGCTCTCGATCCTCCCGTAAAACCTTCTCTATGTCCCTATACACACACACACACACACACACACACACATTGAATCAAAGTTTGAGTTCATCCTATAAACCGATTTCACATTATGCCCACTTCTCACCCTCTATCTCACATACACACACACATACACACACACACACATACATACACATACACACACACACATACATACACACACACATACACACACACATACACACACACACACATACACACACACATACACACACACACACATACACACACACACACACACACACACACACA
>JAAGKR010015055.1:0-10489 GCA_011419295.1 Clarias macrocephalus
GTCTCCTGCGAGGTGAAGAGGTTCCGGAACTGAAGGCGGAGCTTCATGCAGCCAATCAGAAGTGGACACAGGCCTGCGCCTTTCTCGACACGTGGGAGAACCAGCTGCACCTTGAGCTCCTGCAGTGTCAGGTACCAAAAACTAATCGCTAACCTCTTGGAGCTTTTAATGTCATCAGTGTACAGCTGACCTCTGACCCTTAACCCCACAGGAGTTCCATGAGACGTTGCACTCTTTACTGCTGTGGCTGGCTCAAGCTGAAAGTCAGCGCTACATGGTGAACATTCATGACGTCAACGTGGACGTCACTGTCCTGCAGGAGCACAGAGATACACTCAAGGTGTGTGTGTGTGTGCGCAGTTTCATTTACAGGAGTGGTTCTGTCAACGTGTTGAGGTGAACATCTTTAAGTGTGTGTGTTTGTGTGTGTAGGCGGTGCAGCGTGAGCTCCTGGGCCGAGAGCAGGAGGTGCAGGCACTGCAGCAGATCTCCTCCCACATCCTTCATGTGGAACAGGGTCAGGAGAGCATGGAGGCCAAGGAGAAGGTGCACGTCATCAACAACAAGCTCCGCCTCCTTCTCAGACAGATCAGCCATGACCTCAGCATGCTGAAGACCAGACTGGTGAGTAACAAACTCTGGGTAGATTGGAGAACTGGATCTTGCAAATGCTCAAACAGAACAGTTTGTGTATTTACTAATTCCAGTTCTCCAGTTAGGTAGGGTGTTGTGTCTGTCGTCATGTGCGCTTACACACACCTCTTAGATGGGAGCCAGAGGTGTGTGTAAGGAGGAGGGGGACGGGGACCTTTCCTTCCCTGCAGAATGGGTGGGAACAGCAGAGGTGGATTTTGACTGTATTTTTTGGTGAAAATGGTTCCTTTCCGCTGGCTGCTTGGGTGGGATCATCTGATTTTGACTTAGAAAACATGTTCAAATATCTGTAAAACTATCTCCCACCCAAACCCCTATTGAGACAGCTGCTTCCCAACTGCTGGACATGACAGGCCTGGGGAGGTTCTTCACCGAGTCCGTCACCCATACTGCAGGTGGAAAGAGGTGTACCCTAAACAACTCCGCCCCCACTCATTATCTATGTGTAATATCAGTACAAGCACAAATACAATGAGTCTTGTACCTATACTACAGTATATACAGTTCCCTCTTTCCACGTGCAGGACAGGCCCGTCTTTTTTTACCTACCTAGTCAAAAAAATGTTATTCGGCCTCCGAGTGGCGCAGTGGTAAAGCCCTCGCCCTATCATCCGGAGATTGCCAGTTCGAATCCCGGGTGGTGCTGTAACCTCTCGCAGCCGCAGGTCTAGAGAGAGCCACCTAGTGACGCCTCAAACTCACCTCAAACTCAAGGTGCTATATGTGTGTTAAGGTAGGGAACATGTCAACTAAGTGTTGTGAGATTTCCTAGAAAGTTTTAATCACCTGCTGAATTTCCATCTTGTGTTGCAGAGGAGTGAAGGTTCATCAGTGGACGGCGAACACGTGAGAGACGGAGCGCTGACAGACGAGGTAACGGCGCAGAGCAGAAACACAGAGTTTCACAGTACAGATGATAACGAGCTGACATTTACTCACTCACCTCTTGTATTGCTGTAGGCGTCCAGAGATGTCGGGAGAGGACCTTCAACAAATGAGAAGTAAAATAACTAACACAAAAATCTAAACAATGAAAAAAAAAAGAGAAGGCAACCAGCTGTTTAATGACATCACGCTGTTCTGCGTTGCAGGGGTGTTTTCAGAGGCAGGCCGTTTCTTTACCGGGTTCTGCGAGCTGCGTTCCCTTTACACCTCCTCTTCCTGCTGCTGCTGGTCCTGGCATGTCTGGTGCCGGCGTCTGAGGACGACTACAGCTGTGCCCTGTCCAACAACTTCGCCCGCTCCTTCTACCCCATGCTGCGCTACATTAACGGCCCTCCGCCGACGTGAACCGCCGACCGTGTGATGTTTAACCTGTCTACACGATTCATAGTGAATTTGTGACCATCAGTGTACAAATAAGCGTTTATACATACGGTACATTAAAGGTTTAATTTAAGAAGAATCCTATTTTTGAAAATAAACATCAAAAACAATCTATATATCAATCATTACTACGAAAATTAAGTATTTCAGATTCACACGTAATACCAAACTCCATGTGCCACAGAAAATTCAAAGATGTATGTTTCCACATAAAAGTATTTTTTATATCCTGTAAAAAACTCCTGCATTAGCATGAAGTATTAATGTTTTAACTTTGATCCACTGAAGATGATGAAGCTACAAGCATACTGTACATTTGGATACAGAAACCAAGAAAAATAAACATAAAAAAAAAAGATTGGACACAAACATCACACTTCAGTAGGAGAATCCAGACATGAGGGTCATCGTTAACTTCAAACGCTCTGCTTGTTATAGTTATTTAACAATAATGAAACTATTTATTTTATTTCCCCCAGACTGACTGACACCTAACGAAAGCCATAGTACAGATGCACTGAGATTAAGTGTTTGTACAGTTTGATTATTTATGATGTATAGTTTAAAGTCAGTTTGTACTTCTTGACAAATAAAGCTTTTTGCCTGTAATGTGTTGAAAAGGTGTTTATTTGTTTAACAGCCTGATGAGAGCGTTAAAGTACACCACTGATGACTACAGTGATTTTACAACACGATAAATTACACCTTACACAGGTTATCTGCGCATTTCTCACCTTGTTTTCATCAGCAGAACGCACATGAATGTAAATCACATTTAAACAGTTTGACATTTAAGACCTGAATTTCCTGATTTTGCCATTAAATAGTGCAGTTTACAAACATACTCTTCTAACGAAGTGGCTCAGACGTTACACCTGTAAGACGCGTCAGTCGCGCGGATTAAAGGTGAACTGGTTTGGTTTCTAATAAACTTGCATTTCATGTTTCTAGGTGTTTAACCTGAAGCATTTTACATAATGTAAAAGAGAAAATTGATTGTCCATATTTACAGAACAGGAAAATAAGGCTTTTTTTTAAGCTGCCATATTGGTCATGATCTGACTGTCAAAGTAATTGGATTTTCTCTTTACATGATCAAACAAATCAAACAATTATCACTTTTAAATTGATTTAATATACAGATAGTCCTCGACTTATCGGCGAGTTCTGTTCCAGGAGCACGTTCGTAAGCCGGATTTGTTCCGTAAATCGGATAGTCCAACAAAGTGAGTCTTGTACACCTATGATGCGTATATACAATGTAAATTATACCAATTCGCTTGGCTAAATCTGTCCCCGTCACTGCCAACATGTGGGCAAACACTGTAACTGCAGCTAAAGAAAATTAATCTGACAGTTAAATGCAAGTGTTGTCTCTGCACCTTTAAATCGCGAGGGGACTCCTGGACGCCATTTTGTCTCAGAGCTGTTTTCCACTGTATTGGACTGTGAAATTAATTTGAATTCATTCTGAAATTAATATTATTCACCATCAGGACAGCTTTACAGGACAGACATTTTCTATCATCGTGCTCCTTCATTGAAACCGGTGAGTTTTTAACCCGAATGTTCATAAGTCAGGGACTACCTGTATTTTTTTTTTCTTCAGCGCAGTAAACCAAGCCATGCTGCTGGAGCAAAATCAGGATCAATCATCCAGGTCTTAAACACACACTAGTGTGCGGGTTTGCAACAACAACAACAAAAAATTATATATATAGATACTGTATATTTACAACCAATTAAGAAAAAGCAAAGATGTGAAAACTATACATGTCTTCATTGCATTCATGTTTTTGTCTCATCAAGACATTCTGCGATACAGTTGGTTTATTTACGGTGGCACAAACGGTTTGGATTTGGTGTTGAGATTTTCGTACCTTGGCTTTTTTTTTTTTTTTTTTTGAGTCTGTGAGTGAAACCGTGACGCCCGACACGTCATCAGTCACACTGATGGAGCCGTGTGCAAAAAATCGTGTTACCTCAGTTATAACGTCCGTATAGAGTCTGAAGTGTTCCTCTGGTTTCAAAACCGAAGGCGCTTGGGGCAGATCCGTTCCGTAGTCCGCGTCTCTCACACACACACATACAAACATGATCGATGGGTACAAGAAAGAAACAGTTAAAAGAATCTGCTCGTGCTTTTAGTGCCTTAACATCTCCTCTCGGTTCATATGTACATAGCACCACCGAGCAGGAGGAACAGGGAGGGAGGGACAAGTAGTGCAGATCACAAAACACAGGCTGTAGGTTTATAGGGACTAGAGAACCGTACTGTATTTTCTGGACTATCAGACACACCCAAATAAATATTTCACTCTGAGATGATTTGCTGCTGCTGAAGTCTGGTTTAGTTTTTATCCTGTTTATTACTGTATTGTTTCCTGAGCTTTAAGACAATCAGAGGGTTCTCTCTCGTTAACTGGTTGACTCTCTAACCGGCGGATGGTTAACTTGTGTTCTCCGTATGGACAGAAGACTTAACATCAAAAATGCTGTACCTCTGTCCCACATAACTGCCAGGCTGACATCTCACTTTAATCTCCTTCACAGACGGTTGTTAATCCACTCATTTACACCCCTGTCTATTTACTTTGTATATAAATGGATTACTGGATAGGGGTGACATGTAATTTGGGAACATATTTTTTTTCATCCCTAGTTTTCGCTTGTAACTAATTAAAATACTTGTCACTTATTTCTAAAAATGAAATAGCCAGTGAACATTTATGCGTCCTAATAAAGGTTCTGTTAAACTTCCCTGAATGGTTTGGCTTGAGACAGAGGAAAAGTGTGACGACGCTGACGGTGATGTGAGACGACGGATAGCCATCCCTATGTGCCGCATATGCTTTACAGTCGGGTGACACTGCGAAACACCTAGTGCACATCTACAGAATTAAACACCGACCACACAAGCCAGTTGTCCATGTGACTTCATTAATGAACTGTAGAATTAAGCGCGCACACACCCTGCATTGCTCGTTACAGAGGAGGATCAATTCAGCAAGACAGTGCCACCTTGTGGCGTTATTTGGTATTAGTGTGCAGCCAGATTAGTAAACCTCTGACTGTTGGAGCATCTTGAACTGGATTAGATTAAACAAATAAAGAAATAAAATGTGTAAAATCTATGCTTTCTTAAAAAAACTAACATATTTTGTCAACGACGCCGATGACGCTAAAGCTTTTTAAAGACAACGCTATGATTTGTGGGGAAAACCAGATTGAACAGGATTCTCCCGCTTCTGATGGACATACTGGATAATAAACATAAAACAATAAAAATGTTTCTAATTTCTAAACTAACGTGTCATTCCGCATGCCTCTGCTTTGATATTTTAAATAATTTACAGAAACACTTTTAATTCATCATTAATTTCTTAAAATGTACACAGTGTTTAAAGCTTCGTTATTATGATGATTATGATTAACATTATTTTTAGGATTGGCCTAAAGTTCTGTCATAATGAAGTGCAACAGGACAGTTAGCAAACATTAAACGTAATAAAATTTTGAGTAAGTTGCCTAGACTGGGTGGGGCTGAGTAAGGAATAACACTTTTCCACTAGGACAGCTATAGTGTGTTTATTGTTGGGTCAGCGATACACAGTCAACCCCGGTTCAGGGTTTCCAGTTTTCCCTTAAATCCAATTAATAAATGTTTGCATAAACCCTCCGCAATTTTGCAGAAATTGAAAACGTCCTCATATTTTTTTATTCTGTGGAAATTTTTCATGCGTTTTAACGCTAGACTATTAAGAACAATATAATTTTGCAGCAAAATTTTACCCTAAATTCAGCTAAATTTTCATATAAAATATAATACTGTATAAATGCTTTAGTATTGTAAAGAAAAAAAAGGTAATGTATAAAGTGGAGTTTAAAATTAAATTAGAAGTGTTTCGGGAGCATATTTGGGGTTTAATCTGTAAAAATAGGCATTTCTTTCTACATCCACAATTTGTGAGTGACCTAGGAACGTAACCCTCACACATTTTAAGGGTTGACAATGAAACAATAAAAATGGTCCACCTGGTGTATGTGCTAGAGCAGCAGGCCAACTGATCACGGACGTTAATAATGTAAAAAAACTAATTTGTATCTTATTGTCTGGAAAATACAAGTACATTAACTTTCACCACATTGCAATGCATTCTGGGTCACCTAGTCTGGGTGGGGCTGGTCCAGCAAACTTGTCTTCAACTGTCAAACGAGAAGACATCCGTTTGAGTGTGTGTGTGTGTGTGTGTGTGTGTGTGTGTGTGTGTGTGTGAGAGAGAGAGAGGGAGAGGGAGACTGGGACAGCACTCACTCCTGGCTGCACTGTGACTCCTTCACCTGTGTGAGTTGATGAGAGACGGGATTGTGCAGCTGAAGAGGCGCGTGTGTGTTTGGTGATGTAACGACCCCGTGATCGTCGCACGTTTTCAGCGCTGTCTCTCGAGCGGCGAGATCGGGGTGTGCGCCAGCGGGTACGCGACGGCTGTGAGCAGTGTTGGCGTCGAGCATCTCCAGGAGCAGGTCATACAGCAGGACGACGTTCTTCCGCTTCATACTGGTAAGGTGCTCCATGCCTTTATTACTGCAGACCAGAGAGAGAGAGGTGGATTATGGGTAACACACAAAGGTTTAGTAAAGAGGCTGTAACAATTTGTGTTTTGTGTTGGGCCACACTTCTCATGCGGTACTAGTCATACTCATGAGATTCCACGGTGCATTAAGTCATGCAGTGTATGACTGATAAAATCTCACCTAGGCAGCGCTGAAATCACACATACACTCCGATAAAATTTAAAAATATATATATTCGTTCAACCCACTGAGTTGAAAACATAAAAACAAAAAACAATTCTATGATTCAAAGCTTGAATTCGCAGGAACTAAATGTGTCTTTTTGTACCTTTTTGTTTTCCTCATAATTTACAGAACAAGTGTGTGTGTGTGTGTTTGTTATTCAGCATGTATGATGTTTAGTCTCAAAACTCTTGTGCATTCGATGCATGTGGAGAAGAGTGCGCTTTTCTGCTTCTTACTGTTGGGGTGCAAGACTAATTTAACCTCATAAGCATGGCAGAACTTGGGAGAAAATTGTGGAGTGAATAAACACAGCTCTGGAGCTCATGTCATAAAATGTCTGTCAAGACATCGATAAAATTAATGAAGTATACAGTAGGCAGTCAACCAGAATGCCTATTACCGCCGTGCTTACCGCTGCGGCAAAACGACAGCGACCAAAATAAATCAGTTAAATTTCAAAGTCATTCGTGAAATGACCGCCAGGTGGTGCAAAGTGACAGTTATGACTTTTTTTATTAAATCATAAAAAAAGGTCATAACAATATGTTGTATCGAAGAAATACTACAGTGATGGTAATTTCCACATCTGAGTACTTTATACAACAAACATGGAAAATCTGTTTGAGTTTCACTTGCTTAGCAGAGGTATTTTATTTTGAGTATTTCTAACTGGTATTCTTTGGTATAATATGCTTATAGTATAATATATTGCGGCTGTGTGACACATCCTGTACTCTGTGTTCAAAACTCTTTGGTAGATGCTGTTGATTTTTTTTTTAAAGATTTTCTTGTCTTTGAACTACACAAAGTCTTTCCACCTGGGAGTTTCTCCAGCATACTGTAAATCAGATTGATCGACATGAGTCCTCATTTATAAAATCTTTGAGGACAACAGTTTTTTTTAGCCCACATTTAATCAATAACACAAAAAAAAAGTTTTATTGTTCTTGTTTTTAATGTTATTCTGAAGTAAATGAAACAGTAATATCTAAAACAGTAAAATAAATAGTTTCATGGTTAAATTTTTTTCTAAGTTAAAATATTAAGAAGGGGAATGTTTGATGTCATGTGAGCATTATAAGATTTGTATTGAAAACTTCTAACTAAAAAGTGGCAGCTCGCATGCCTAAAAATAAATGCAGGATTATTTATATAGTCTAATAAACATTTTCTAAACAGGGGGAATTGTTGTTTACTTCTTCCTCTTTAATTTCCTACGTAGTCTAATTAGCGGTCAACCGCACACAAAGTTTTCCAGAGCGCAGGGAAATTTTGTTGTACTAAATAATATTTATGCAGTATAATCAGGGCCTCTTATTCCTATTTATTGTAGGTTGTTTTTATTTAGTGTTAATGTGTGTGCTTCACAATGTCAGACAACATTCAAATGCAAATAATTCACCCCTCTCCAGGTGTGAATCAGCTGTTCTCACCTATATATTCAGAGAAACTGAAATCCCTACTTTAAGACTCTCTTGGATCTGAGGCTTTTCTGAAGACCTGTAGTGCTTCAGCCCTCTTTTTAAACTTGTGTAAATTTCATCTTCTGGATTCCAGATTCTAAAATTGACTTTGTTACCGTTTTTAATCCCTGGAATTGGAAGAAACTGAGATAAACTTCATTGTTTGTAATCACTCTATACACAATAATTTTCTTTGGTATTTTTTATAAAATATTTAAATGTTATATTTTATTTTAAAAAATGAAAAAAAAAATTACATTTGTATTTTCCATTTGTAAAATAGCATTTAAAAAATCACTGTATAGAGTGATTAAAAACAATACAAGGCATTTTATGATGAGGAAACTTTCCATCTCTTCCATTCCAGTGTTTAAAAAATGTCAATTTTAGAATCCGCAGGAGCTCAGTGGTCTGCGGACAACGTGTGTTCACGGGGTGGGACTAAGAGACATACATCTCGGTTTATTAATCCACGTGTTCGGTTTAGTATTTAGTAGGTTTAGTATTCAGTGCGCACCATTTGTTCTGTTTGTATATCTGTCATGTTATAATTATGTTATAACACTTAGAAAGACCTTTTATTTGGGGTAAAGTGACTAATGTGCCTAACTTTTTTCAGCAGAGCCTCTGTTTCATTGAATAATCCATGGCTTTTCATGAATATGTAAGACCTATTGACACCTGATGCCACACACACACACAAATACACAAAGTAGACCAAATGTCAACAGCACTTCCCTTCCCCAAACAGTGCAAACGCCTATATTTAACTTCTTCCGGTTAACGACCTACTGTAGAATGCTACATTCAGGCATTCGTTATTTCACTTCATTGAAGTTTATCGATTGTTTTTTTTTTTCAGTTTTGGTTACACTGGGTACGCACAAGACTGTGTCTTTTCATTATGGAGTGACAAAATAGTAATATTAAAGTGCTTAAAACAAGGCCAATTTTTATTACCCATGACAGGCACATTTTCCACCAATGTAACGACATAAATCGCAGCTTTTACAGCATCATGTCCGACACTGTCGTGATTCATAGACCTGCTATATGTACTACAGTACGTCGAAATCTTATGTGTGTTTATGCGTTGTTAATAGGGACGTTTGCCATATCCATTTTTAAGAGGATGATTACATTCGTACATGAAGCTGTCCTTTAATCTGCCTTAAGATTTATAGAAATGAGTGAAAAGGGGTTAAAGTAATTTAACTCATGCTCGCACTTGATATTTTTCACACACCTGATAAAGGGTCACCGGTGGAGCTGTAACGGGAGGATTTGCAGTACCTGAGATGTCGGATGTGTGAGAGCAGCATGAGCAGGTGAGCGAGGCGAATGGACTGCTGCTGCATGGATAAACCGGTTTGTGAGATGACCCACACCAGCGCGTCCGTTACGGCATCGAGCAACCGCAGCAGCTTCGTCCTGCTCTCCAGGTCCTTCTCACACTCCGACACAGTCATGTCTTAGAAAAAAACGCGCGCGCGCGCACACACACACACACACACACACACACACACACACACACACACACACACACACACACACACACACACACACACACACACACATATCAAGGTAAATTAAGGGAATGTGACTGATATAAACTGCTTAAAAACATTACCACTATCTTCAAGTATGATTTTATTTCACGTCATTAAACACAGATTTTTAAATCTGCTCATTATTATGAACTTGTATGATTATGTGGAGCATCAGTCGTACACGCCCCAAACTGGTTACTATAGAAACAATAATATAGAAGATAAAGCAATCTGTGCTGTTATATGAAAATAAAGCACATCATGTGACTGATCAGGTTCAGGAATTTAATCACACTTGATTAGCTAATCTTAATTTGTATTATTTTATTATAAGAACTTTTATACTTTTTAACCCCACAGATCTTACAATTGTTTTATTTGTACTTTATGAATGAACTTTTAATGGCACTTTAAACTTAAAATATAATTTATGTAAAATTAGCGTTAATATATCTTAATACAAAGAGCCAACAACAATGCTGGTAAAGTTCAATGAGGTTGAAAGAAAACACACACAAAAGTACATAAAAGTAGCTACACAAAGGCATGTAAAAATTTCAGGAATTCTCACAGCAGGAATTTTCCTGGCTCGGGTAAGACAACATAAAACCGATGATGTACTGCAAAATCTGTTTTAAGTCAGTTTCTCATAAAGACGTACAAGGGAAAACAGATTATTTTTAAAAGCATTCTACA
>JAAGKR010015056.1:0-10475 GCA_011419295.1 Clarias macrocephalus
ACATCGTACAGATATCATCCAGCTGTAAATCCTGAGCCATAATGAACCTGAGCAGGGATCATCACACACACACACACACACACACACACACACACACACACACAGAGCCGCTTGATCTCCGCTTTATGTTTAATAATAATAATAATAAGGATAAGGATTTGCATTACCCAGGGCTGTGAGTGTTAATGTGAGTGTGTGATTCTGTGTGTGTGTGTGATTCTCTCTCTCTCTCTCTCTCTCTCTCTCTGTGTGTGTGTGTGTGTGTGTGTGTGATTCTCTCTCTCTCTGTGTGTGTGTGTGTGTGATTCTCTCTCTCTCTCTCTCTGTGTGTGTGTGTGTGTGTGTGTGATTCTCTCTCTCTCTGTGTGTGTGTGTGTGTGATTCTCTCTCTCTCTCTCTCTGTGTGTGTGTGTGTGTGTGTGTGTGTATGATTCTCTCTCTCTCTCTGTGTGTGTGTGTGTGTGTGTGTGTGTGTGTGTGATTCTCTCTCTCTCTGTGTGTGTGTGTGTGTGTGTGTGTGTGTGTGTGTGTGTGTGTGTGTGTGATTCTCTCTCTCTCTCTCTGTGTGTGTGTGTGTGTGTGTGTGTGTGTGCAGTACGGATTCGTGAACCATGCCCTGGAACTGCTGGTGCTGAGAAATTACGGTCCGGATGTGTGGGAGGACATCAAGTAAGCAAAACAATAATAAATGAATATATAATGGTATTTATATATTTTATATACGTTTTTTATTTTTTAAAAAGTACAATAAATATATTTGTAAAGTTCTTCTTTTACTGGATGTAGAATCATCATTCTAAACTGTTCATTCATACAGTGTGTGATTTAATGTATAACATGTTTATACACCATCTGTACACACACACACACACACACACACACACACACACACACACACACACACACACACGCTCCCCCACAAGCAAACAGTTAAGAGCTTTAATTCTATTAGAGATAATTAGTGCAGTGATTACTGAGTTTCAGCTGCAACACTTCCTCTAACAGCGCAGTGAGGAGCTTCTCAGTCCTCAGGGTCGTGGAGAAGAAGCTGCTGAAATGGTTAAACTGTAAAACACATGACTGAACACTGGCGCGTCACAGAAACACATGCGCAATGAGAGTGATAGGAGGTTACGAGATTAAACACCTGGTCGAGTCACAGGGTAATAAATGTCCAGTAGAAGAGCTGATGGAGCTGTGTGTAATAGATAAAGTAAGAGAATAACCCCCCCCCCCCCCCCCCACACACACACACCCCAACCCACCCCACTGAATTGGGACTAAACAGCTGTGTGTCCATAAGAAAACCACTAGGTAGTGAGAATCGTCAGAAAAGTGCCGGTGTTAGGGAGCATAAAGATGGAGAAGGGTCATGTGACCTGATGAGTCCAGATGAGAGCCTGTGTAAATCTTAAGAATAAGGTTCAACAAACAAACCCACAACATTAGTAGGTTAAGTGTTAATTTTTCTATTTTTCTATTATTTAATTATTTGATTACCTTCAGTTGCAGTTTGTTTCAGCTTGCTTTAGTGAAAGTGTGAAGAAATGCAGAACATTAAACATTCTTCCATTTGTTTATTTAATGTTATAAGTAGACGATCCTAATGTAGGCTGAGGTTTCATAAGCTAAACATGAGCGTAAATGTCATCAGTGTAATTATTTCACATTTCTGCATCATATTTATTCTACTGGACTGTCGGTAATGAACCTGTAGCAGGGTTAGTTAGCGTAGGGATGTAGTTCTGCAGCCAGGAGTTTAAAGTCTACATGTAATTAATAAATAAAAAATATATTCAGCTTCTCTTTTAAATAAAAACCTTTTTCCCACGACATGAATAACATCAGCTTTATTCTGCAGAGACCAGATGTTCAGTGTCAGGATGAGTCAAGTTCAACACACACACACACACACACACACACAGGATATGTTCTGCGTCCTGCAGTGGGTTCTCGACTAACCCCAGTGTGTTTTCCAGTGTGTATGTGGTCTCTATGTCACTTCCTGCTGTGACTGTATTTACAGTACGACTTGACAGTTGCTGTATAAACAGGGTTCTTTACGCCTGTATGGCTTTTTACACTTGACTCTGGTATTTATCCCAGCCTGGTTTTATCTGCACCGTGTGGACACTTTCGGCTCTGATTAATGAGATTTGAGCTATTTTTGTGCTGAGTGGATTTTTTCCCCCTCTGGTGCAGTTTCAGTGCAGCGCCGTGTGTTTGTGTAACACGCTCGTTCATCACTCGACCGTGAATCGGTTCTGTTTCTACAGATCAGCATTAAACACGGTACACGTGTAAAAGATGTGCAATACGTCTGATCTGATCGGTTTTAACCCTGCTGAAGTTTCTGAACTTACGGTGTGGAGTAGTGTACTGGCTCACATCCTCCACTGGTGCACATCTGTCCTGCCTTACAGCTGTTTATATCTAGAAATAATGCTTATCTGTATCAATAATAATAAATCAGGTCGTGTTGTAGCAGTGGAGAGTGTATGAGGGGAGAAGAGAGACAGAGTCACACTCATGTTTTTTCTCAGACGGGAG
This sequence comes from Clarias macrocephalus, assembly GCA_011419295.1. Classification (NCBI taxonomy): domain Eukaryota; kingdom Metazoa; phylum Chordata; class Actinopteri; order Siluriformes; family Clariidae; genus Clarias; species Clarias macrocephalus. The sequence continues at coordinate 2,551 of JAAGKR010015056.1, forward strand.
GCGCAGGTGGATGTGGAGGGACAGTTCCTGGTCAGAATCATCTACGAGGATGCCAAAACTTATGACCTGGTGGCTGCTGCAAGCAAAGTATTGAGTGAGTTTTACTTTTGTTAAAAATAACCTGATAATGGTTTAAAATAACAGCAATCATAACCATCAGAATAAAAATAATAAAAGCAAAAAATGTGTCAAACATTAAAAAATGTTACATAATGTTGAAAAGTCTGACAACATGTTAGTGTTGCAAAATATTAGAATTTTATAGAACTTTAACTTGTTAAAACAATGCAAATTGTTAGAACTTGTTACAAAATTATACAAAATATTCTAACTTGTTCCAAAACTTTATAAAATCCTGTAACTTACCAAACGTTCTGGAAATGTTACATATACGTTTAGAGTGTGACAGTTTTATATACGCAACCTTCCGCGTGGGTCATCATATACGTCAGGAAGGTGAGGCGGGATGAATGTACAGCTCTTTCTCGATATTGTGAAGTTTTATCATAATAAAGAGCAAAACCAAACATGCAAGCAGAGCTAAAGCTAGACAGGAGGCTTTATGCTAATGCTAACACTAGCGCATGATAACAAAGCCAGCAGGAGAACAACAGCTGCAAGACTGAACTGAAAACACTGGACTTAAATAAAGTAATGATTGGGTCAAATTAAAAGTAAAGCAAACACACACACACACACACATATAACACGACAGATGTGCAGAACCTTGAGAGGAACCCGACAGCACCGCGTGTGTTTTTGCTTTAAACAGAAATCAATGCCGGCGACATCCTGCAGATGTTCGGGAAGATGTTCTTCGAGTACTGTCAGGAGTCCGGCTACGACACCATCCTGCGTGTGCTCGGCTCCAACGTCCGCGAGTTCCTGCAGGTGAGACGCGGTTATTTATGTCATTTTAAAAAGATCATGTGAGTAATGTAAGTGAAGTGCACCGTTAGACTGCTAGCGTGCTAGCGGGAGTGTAAAGATCTGGCTTAGCATGTAAATAAAGCCGTCATCATAAAGCACACTGAAGTTTAGGCCATGGATTTTGTTGATGTTGGATAATATCTGCATATTGGAAATGTGTTACTTTGTAGAAAGTATTGGCACCCCATACATCCATCAGTGGATCCATTCCATGACCGGATCGAGTGAAGGGGCGCCAATACTTTGTTCACAGTAAGACAAGGACTTCAGTCAGTTCTTTTAACAGTTGTATGAGTATGGAGCTTATAAACAGGCCAGGACGTGTTTAAGTGCAGGTTCCTCTTTAAGGTTCCTCTTATTCCAGAACCTCGATGCTCTCCATGACCACCTCGGGACCATCTACCCCGGCATGCGCGCGCCATCGTTCCGCTGCACGGACGCCGAGAAGGGAAGCAGCCTCATCCTGCACTATTACTCCGAGAGAGAGGGACTGCAGGACATCGTCATCGGCATCATCAAGACCGTCGCCCAGCAGATCCACGGCACCGAGATCGACATGAAGGTTCTGTTTCAGTGTTCTGACTCCACAGTTACTGCACTCACAGCCGCGTTCACACCGAGGAGGCGAGTGTCTCCCTGAGTCTGCAGAAACACCTGGAACTGATGACTGCACGGTTTTATCATCACAGGTTTAATGCAGGGCTCATGCTGATCACCCAGAATGCATTGCAGCATCTATTACACCACTGCCACATAGTAGCAAGCGAAAACATATACATTTATATGTAATATCCATTTAATATTTATCCAATATTTATCTATTATGTAACGCTGTATTTATTTTTAAAATGCAAAAGTTTTCTTATTAGTGTGTTAGCAAATCAGAAAGTCTAAAGAAAAATTACAATGAAAAAAAAAGTAACATTTAAATTAGAAAATGAATCTTCTAAAAGAACAAATTTATTTCCACTCTGGAATTTGTTAATATGTCCAGAAATCGATTTAGTGATCATATATTCTTATATTATAGCCCTACCTGTATTGTAGGAAATACTAAACCACGCTGACGCATTATCAGCTCTCCAAAGAGACAGAAAAAGGACAAAATGTCCAGGCACTGGAGAACAGAGATGAATGTTTCACCTGGTACAAACATCACCTGCTCTGTAATACTTTTCTCTGTCTCATAATCACTGCAGTCATTTCTTGCACATTTCCTGATGATTCAGTACAGAAGACATGTGAAGGGTTTGACTGCAAAACCAGATAAACTCACGCTGGAAGTTATTGTCCTCAGGCTCACAGGGTCGTCTAGAACAAAACCTTGAAAATCTGCTTTATATCCTCTTTTGAGTAGCGTGAACGTCCATATTTCATCACAGAGTAAAACACGACACATCCATAAAGAGCCAGTCACATCGCTTCTCTCAGTCACATGATCGGTGGAGTGAAACTACAAGCTTGGATTTTTGGAGAATGTTGGAGTCAAGGGAAAGAGGTTTAACACTGTGTGGGTGCCGCCGCAGTTTCCCCAGCAGTCATGGACTTCTGTAAGGTTTCATGTGCTGCAGTGAGACTGAGACTGATGGAAGACGAGACTGTCGATGCTGTAAACCTCGTTCGAATTTCCTGCCATTTTGCTACATAATCACAATCACAGCATGTTAATTCTAGTTTTTATTCAAACGTAATGAACGTATTGTTTATATTAAGTTGGAGATGAATAAACACAAACACAACTGCAGGCTGATTTATTAATCAGGACAAACCCGTGTGAGGTGGAGTTCAAGCAGCTATAGCAGTTTATATGAAAAATCAATATAACAAAAATAGTTCACACTGATAGAATCAAAACTATTTGGACTTTTTCAACTTGGACCATTTAAACAGATTCATTTGAAAAAAAAAAACAACAACAAGAAGCAGATTTCTCAAACCCGACCGAATGGATTCATCCGATTGTGCAGTGAAACTCCACACAGTGTATCACAGTGTGTGTTGCCCTCACCGCGTATCTTCTGCCCCGGGGTTCTCCACACCTCAGGCTGGGCAGATTGGCGTCCTGTCCGCGCTGTGTGTGTTACACCAATGTGACCACAAACTCCGCCTCCTGCACTGCGACTGATACAACCACATCACCATAGCAACCAAGCAAAACTCATCTTTTCATATTCTCATCGGCTGATAACTGGGTTTACATCGCTGTTTCCATAGTGTGTGTGTGTGTGTGTGTGTGTGTGTGTGTGTGTGTGTGTGTGAGATTTCTGCTGTTCTGCTGCCGCACGTCGTGTTTAATTCAAACCGTCATTAATCTTTACCAAAAATAATGATTAGAAAATACAGGCGGAAAAAATATAAATTAATAATGAATGAAATGTTCTGAACTGAGTGTAAATATTAATGTTAGTGTAAATGATGAGACTATGAGTTAGCGCAGCGTTAATGCTGTGTGAGCGTCACTTCATACACAACACACTCGTCTCATCACCAGCCCAGGACCAGGTCTCTGATCAGTCTGTTACAGTCATGCTTTTTATAGAGACTGTCCCAGATCATATGTGTGTGTGTGTGTGTGTGTGTGTGTGTGTGTGTGTGTGTGTGTGTGTGTGTGCGTGTGTGTGAGAGATGAACATGAAGAGGACAAGACAATTCTCCCTCTCAGACGATGAGATCATTCTCCTGTCACATCGTTTATTTTGTAAAGAAGGGACAAAAAACTAATTAGACCTCAGACCGCATACTGTTCCTCACACACACACACACACACACACACACACACACACACACACACACACACACACACACATTAGTGTGAAATGAGCAAACAAAATCAACAGAACCTCCAAATCTAACACTCCTCTGGGTGATAAAACATTAGCCATGGTCGTCATGGCGACTGCAGGGAGACGACACGCCGGATTGACGTCAGAGAACATGGTCTGGATCTGAGCAGAACACACACACACACACACACACACACATTGTTATATATATATATATACATTGTTATAGTATATGACTGAACTGCAGTGATTTGGGATTCTGACTGGATTAGACCGGTTTAAGCGAGTCACATGACCTGCAGCGCCCGGACAAGTGAATCTTCATCCTCGCTCCTCATCTCATGATCTCCAGTAACCCGAATAACAGATCTCATTATATTTACTAATGACTTGCTCGTTATCTCACAACTCCAAACTGGGTGAGGTTTCCTACCTTCAGATTAGATCAGATCAGATCAGATCAGCTCAGTCTTTATACAGTAAACTCTGATGTGGTCGGATTAGGCGTAAATTCAGATCTTTAACTTTGGGTGACTTTTGGTTCTCTTTTATGTCTCGTGTTGGATGTGTTTCAGACTTTATCAGTACATTAACTTCTTACAGTATTACAATAAACATCTAATCTAAGGTGTGTGTGTGTGTGTGTGTGTGTGTGTGTGTGTGTGTGTGTGTGTGAACCGAGTTGGTTTGAGACTGATTCTCTCACAGAGTTTGGAGTAAAAGGCAGATCAGAGGGCTTTAACGCATGCGGATGCTCCTGCGCTCAGTGCGGGTTATATCTGATCTCATGGTTTATATCTGAGACTGATCAGCTGATCACTGGCCACGCCCACTCACACTGAACAACAGACGAGTCTGATCACTGGCCACGCCCACTCACACTGAACAACAGACGAGTCTGATCAGTGGCCACGCCCACTCACACTGAACAACAGACGAGTCTGATCAGCGGCCACGCCCACTCACACTGAACAACACGAGTCTGATCACTGGCCACGCCCACTCACACTGAACACCTTATGAGTATGATCAGCGGCCACGCCCACTCACACTGAACAACAGACGAGTCTGATCAGCGGCCACGCCCACTCACACTGAACAACAGACGAGTCTGATCACTGGCCACGCCCACTCACACTGAACACCTTATGAGTATGATCAGCGGCCACGCCTACTCACACTGAACTACAGACGAGTCTGATCAGCGGCCACGCCCACTCACACTGAACACCTTATTAGTATGATCAGCGGCCACGCCCACTCACACTGAACAACAGACGAGTCTGATCACTGGCCACGCCCACTCACACTGAACAACAGACGAGTATGATCAGCGGCCACGCCTACTGACACTAAACACTTGGCGAGTCTGATCAGCTGATCAGTGGCCACGCCCACTCACACTAAACACTTGGCGAGTCTGATCAGCTGATCAGTGGCCACGCCCACTCACACTAAACACTTGGCGAGTCTGATCAGCTGATCAGTGGCCACGCCCACTGACACTAAACACTTGGCGAGTCTGATCAGCTGATCAGTGGCCACGCCCACTCACACTAAACACTTGGCGAGTCTGATCAGCTGATCAGTGGCCACGCGTCTGCTCTCTGACCACTCGAGCGCTTCCTGGCTATTCTAAATGTAATAAATCCAGTCTTTATAATAACGTGTGTTTGTCGCGGGTTCCCTGGAAGGTGATCCAGCAGAAGGGTGAGGAGTGTGACCACATTAAGTTCCTGATCGAGGAGAAGGACGAGGAGGAGGAGGCTTTCTATGAGGATCTGGACGGCTTTGAGGAGAACGGCACTCAGGAGACGCGCATCAGCCCCTACACCTTCTGCAAGGCCTTCCCCTTCCACCTGATGTTCGACAAAGACCTCGTGCTCACTCAGTGCGGAAACGCCATCTTCAGAGTGCTGCCGCAGGTCAGGAGCCGTCTCAGAAGTATTGGCACCCTTCAGGAGCAGGGAAGTCACTCATACAAGCTTTATTTATAAAGAAGAGCTCTCTGATTGCATTCCATTTATTTATAGTTCATTAATGATCAATGTGTGTGTGTATGTGTGTGTGTGTGAGACAGCTGCAGCCCGGCGTGTGTTGTTTGCCCTCTGTGTTCTCCCTGGTGCGACCTCACATTGACTTCAGTTTCCATGGCATCCTGTCTCACATCAACACCGTGTTTGTGCTCCGGAGCAAGGTGGGTGTGGCCGAGACAACGAGAGGCGTGTGGCTAATCCACCCGTGTCCGAGAAGTATTACACTGTGTGTGTGTGTGTGTAGGAGGGTCTCCTGAACGTGGAGAGTGCAGAGTGTGAGGACGAGCTGACAGGGACGGAGATCAGCTGCCTCAGGCTCAAAGGCCAGATGATTTCCCTCCCCGAGACCGAGAACATCCTGTTCCTCTGCTCCCCCAGGTTCTCCTCTCTCTCTCCCCTCATACACACTGAACCTCATGACCTTCAGAGATGAGTGATGACCCGAGTGTGAGCTGACGTGTGTGTATCCGTGCTCTAATCCCGTCCCGTCAGTGTGATGAACCTGGACGACCTGACCAGGAGGGGGCTGTACCTGAGCGACATCCCGCTGCACGACGCCACGCGCGACCTGGTGCTGCTGGGAGAGCAGTTCCGCGAGGAGTACAAGCTGACGCAGGAGCTGGAGATCCTGACGGACCGGCTGCAGCACACGCTCAGGGCCCTGGAGGACGAGAAGAAGAAGACGGACAGGTCGGTCCTGTACAGGGTACAGAGACACACACACACACACACACACACACACTGAGCTGATACGGTGTGTGTTTACACAGTCAGAATATAACTCTTTAGACATGAACGTGCTCACTGCAGAGTGTTTAATGTGACACAGACAGTACAGGAGAAGAAGAAGGAGTATCTGTCTCTGTCTCTTTGATGTTAGTTCAGGCTTTGTATAGTTTCAGATAAACCCCGCCCTCTGTGTCTCTACTAATCAGGACCTGGGCGCTCGTCACGCCCCCTAGTGTTACCCCCACATGGGGCAAAAACACCCACAGTAAGATTATATTTATCCCAACAAGAGAGAAAAGATCAGATCACATGTTTACACGGATAATATACTGAACAGATTATTAAAAGTTTACACCCCCCTCTCATGCAGATGCGGTCAGACGTCTCACACTGAGGTGGTCACATGATGCACTTTATTCTGATTCTGTTACTGCGGAACCACGACGTCCGAGTGTAATCGGCCCCGGAGGCGAGTCATTGAGTGAATGTCGTATTGTGAAACTCATTGTCCCATAGGAAATCATATAAACACAGATAATCCGTTCCAGCCGCCCAATATGTTACCAGTTTCCAATACTATAGTCATATTTCTACATATAAAAACAATCAAAACATGAAGAAAAGACATGTAACTTCAGTGGAATAAATAGACATTAAACCTCACTTAACATTAATTTATGACTCCTCTCGGCACCGGCTGCTTTAAACACCAAACTGAAAGTGTCTTCCTGCTTCCGTCCTCGATGACATTCTCGGGACTGCAAAAAAACAACAACAACCCACGAACACTCACTTCCACCTGGCTTTCCACTGACACAAACAAGGTTTGAGCGGCTCATGGACGTACACGCGACTTAGCAGACGTTCGGTCCGGTTCGGTCGCTCGTATGGCGAAAATGCTTCGTATGTCGAGACGAGTCTGTTGCAGAATTTGGGTTTTGAGGTTCTGTTGTATTCTGATCATCAGTGACAGTGGTGCTCTGTTCTGCAGTAACGACACACACGCCTTGCTTTTGTCTTCTGAAAATAAGCCTCGGTTTCGCTCTCTGCTGGAAATCAGTCTGCTTGTGAGTGAGTCTGCTTGTGAGTGAGTGTGTGAGTGTGTGAGTGTGTGTGTGTGAGTGTGTGTGTGTGAGTGTGTGTGAGTGTGTGTGTGTGAGTGTGTGTGTGTGAGTGTGTGTGTGTGAGTGTGTGTGTGTGAGTGTGTGTGAGTGTGTGTGTGAGTGTGTGTGTGTGTGTGTGTGTGTGTGTGTGTGAGTGTGTGTGTGTGTGTGTGTGTGAGTGTGTGTGTGAGTGTGTGTGTGTGTGTGTGTGTGTGTGTGTGTGTGTGTGTGTAACATTGGTGTAAAACCAACTCAGGGTCCAGTGTGACCCCTGGTGATCTCCATGACGGCTTTTATGATTTACCTTGTTGTGCAACTCCCATCTTTCATCTCTTTAATGCCTC
>JAAGKR010015058.1:0-10473 GCA_011419295.1 Clarias macrocephalus
CACACACACATGAACACACACACAGACAGACAGACAGACATACACACACACATGAACACACACACACAAGCCAAATCAAATCTGAGGTGATGGACTGTGTGAGAGACAGACAGGTGAGCCGCGCGTGAGACTCGCGTGCCGTGAGGGACGAACCTCCCTGAACCTGCGACAGGTGAGCGCCAGCCGCGCCACGTCCTCCAGCTGCAGACGCGCCATGATGAGGAGGAGCAGCGAGTCCGGGAGACGGTGGAGATAATCGTACTGACCCTGACACAGACACACCGAGTACTGCAGCACACGGGGACCGAACACCATCAACACCTGACCTGACACACACACACACACACACACACACACACACACACACACACACACACATCAATAGGCTTATTAAAATGCCTTCATATGAGCTCACGTGGTCTTCATTAGTCAGGTTAATGTATGTGTTAATGTTAGTGTTTGTCTGTATTAGTGTGTGTGTGTGTGTGTGTGTGTGTGTGTGTGTGTGTGTGTGTGTGTGTGTGTGTGTGTGTGAAGTTACCCTGCAGCCGTCTGTCGTCCAGATACTCGCTGTGTGACTCTCTCACTTCTCCTGGTCTCATGCTGCGGGAATCAGCGCGTACAGAAATCCTCCACCATCGCCAGATCACCTGCAACACACACCAACACACACACCAACACACACACCGATAATACACACTGACTGCTGAAAAGGTTAATGCTATGTGTGTGTGTGTGTGTGTGTGTGTACATGGCGATGCTTTTGTGTGCTGATTGACGTGTCGCCACATTAGCTCCAAAACTTTCTTTAAAAAAACTGTTTATTCTATGTTATAACAGAGATGAAGCGGTTCGATCGGTCAGCGATCAGACTCGTCTGGTGTTCAGTGTGTGGGCGTGGCCGGTGCTCAGCTGATCAGCCTCGGCTATAACGCTACATCTTGCCTTGTTCTTTAAACTCTGTGAGTTTAATACGTCTCAAAGCCACCAGTTACACACCCTAACACAGACATACACACACACACAGACACACACACACACACACATGAACTCTGTGAGTTTAATACGTCTCAAAGCTGATCACACCCTAATGAGTCCCAAATCACAGCCGCTTAAACACAAGATGAGTTTTGAGACTTCGGAGGCATTTGAGGGGGTAAAACGTTGCTGTTTCTTTATAATCCTACAGGTGGCGCACTTTGAACTATCCACACGTTTTCATCCCCTGTGGTTGGAGTGAAGTTTGTTCAGAAATAACAAAATGTTATTGAAAATGTGTCTTTGTGTTGAATTTAACCTGAAGTTAAATGTTAAACGCTTGTATTTGAAGGTCATTTGCGCTTGCTGCGTTTTAACGTGGGAAAAGTGTTATAATGTTATAATGAACGAGCTTCAATAAAACATAAACGTGTAATATAGAGTCTGGATATTTATCAAATCATGATACTTATGATCGTAATGTGAATGCGGTCGGTACCGAGGTATCGGGAGGAGACCCGACGGTCCGCTGTGATCTGGGGGTTTATTTGCTACACACGAAGTGTCCACTAGGTGTCAGTATAACGCGCTCTTGCTAAACGGAGCTTCATTAAACGCGTTTTTTGGTGAAACTGTTGGATGCGAATCGCGACACACACTCGAGGGTTCAGCTCACCGACACACACACACACACACACACACACACACACACTACTCTAAAGTGCTGAATTTTTTTTTTAATAGAGAGAAAAAAAAACGTAATTACTGAGAATAACATCAACAACAACAACCGGAAACCGGAAGTAGTGTTCACGCGCCGCGGTAGCGCCTCGGTGTGTAATTAAGTGAATAAATCCTTCGTGATTAAATGTCCCTCTGCGCCCCTCTGTGTCCCTCTGTGTCCCTCACCTCAGTCTGAGTGATCTGTAGACAGAAGTGGTCTTTGATCGGAGCGGGTCCCTGCGCGCTGACCTCATACACGGTGTCTCCCAGCAGCCGCGCCATGATGCACACGCGTCACCATGACAACCGCGGCAGCCGGGTTGCCAGATTCAAGGTTTTCACGCCGAGGAAAAAAGAACCTGGATATCTTTAAAACTAAATCATTACAAACGCAAGAGATAAAATGTTTTCACGACAGAACAACATGAATATTCATTAGCTGATGGATGATATTATTTATAAAGGAAAAATATATATTTATTTTAATGTTGTTAGAATTTGACTCTTAAAGAATATCTTTTGAAATATTCTTTATTTTATTTTCAGCGTGTTCGTGCTGGACAGCACTGTGGCCTCGCACCTGCAGGGTCCGGGATCGATTCCCGCCTGTGTGTGTGTATGGAGTCTACATGTTCTCCTCGTGCTTGCTGGGTTTCCTCTGGGTCCTCCAGTTTCCTCCCACAGTCCAAACACATGCAGATTAGACTAACTGGTGTTCCCAGATTGCCCATAATGTGTGTGTGTGTGTGTGTGTGTGTGTGTGTGGTGACCGGAGGGCCTACCAAGCAGGAAAAAAAGGGAAATAAATGTAATTGCCACCTTTACGGTCCCTAGTTGGACTACGGTGGTTTCTAGATGGAAATATATAAACAATTAACATAATTCAATAGTACTAATTGGGAATAGGAATGATCAATGTAAAATGTAATAAATGTGTCTTACCTTGTAGATTTGTAAATGTCTAAATGTAGGCGAGTTACAGCAATATATTTTTTATATATAAAAAAACAATTAAGTGCAACTATTACATGCAATAAAATTTGAATAAGAATGACATTAAAAATTCACTTCTAAATGAAATAAAAAAGGATGACTAGAGCAGAGAGGAGATGCGTGCTGCTCCTTAAATTGTCAGTCTCGCGCTCTCTCTCTCTCTCTTTCTTTTTTTTTTTTGTTTTCATTAAATATTTTTAAAAACATTTGCAAAAACTTGTGATTTGGTTCCTGTTCACCTTCTAAAGAGAAATCTCAGGGTTTTATAATTCTTTAATTTGACATCTTTAAAGTCATTAAAAACAACTCATCATAACTTGTTCCAACTTCCACACCAGAAACGTCCCTGCGCTTTAATCTCACAAAGTCCACCGCACACTGAATAGTAGTTAAAAATCTTTAATATAATAATTATACATGTATTTATATTTATATACACACGTGACAGGAGGACCCTGTTTCGGTCTCTGTGCTTCCTTTTCTCTCCGTCTGCTTTGTGCTGAGCTTCTGGTCATTAATCAGTGGATTAAACTCCTTCTGGTGTTCCTCAGAACCTCATCCTTCATAAAGCAGCACTTCGGCCAAATATAAAATCCACACCAGCCCGTTCGCACCGGAGCTAACATGCGTTTGTTCATTTACTCGAAAAGTTATTTTATTATTTATATTAAACATCTTAACAACTGGATCAAATAACACACAAGCTCCGCCTTTGGACTTTAGGCCACACCCCCTGCCTGAATCTGAGGCAGGAGGTTCTTGTGGCGTCACTGAGCTTTGTGATTTCACTCCTTGTCCATATTTCTGGATAACTGTGCAGTGCAGAGGCAGAACACACGCTACGGTAGCCATCAGCGGGCGTCACACACCGTTAGCATCGTACTGAAGCTTTACTGAGAAGCGACTGCCACCGCCACCGCGTCCCGCTGCTTTCTGATGGACAGCGTGGAATGTTTTATTGTTTTGGCCAAACTGTTGCTTTAAATCAGCTTTAATTCAACACCTTCAGATATTTGAATCATAAATAATGCTTCTCTTTAAAGGATTATACAAATAGCGATAAGCACTGAACTGCTAGGCCTAAGACATTATTATTATTATTATTATTCATTACTGTGAAAAGCCATAAATAGGATGGAGCGCGGACGTGTTGCGTGACGGGAGCCGAGCGGGGACTGAAGGAAGACCGTCTGCCGCGTCTCTACTGCACGGCTGTGTTCCAACACCGCTCTCAATCCACCCTCGTCCACTTCCCCCAAGACTTCTGCTGCATTTTGAAAAGACTTGACACGGACTTTAGTCACGTTATGAGGACGAGGATGCGACAAAAACAGCGCTGGAACACAGAACGTGCCTCTCTGTAGTGTCAGTGCACTGAATATAAAGTGTGTGTGTGTGTGTGTGTGTGTGTGTGTGTGTGTGTGTGTGTGTGTGTGTGTGTGTGTGCGCGTGTGTGCGCGCGTGTGTGTTTCATAGAGCTGTGTTTTACAGGAATGGATTAGTGGACGATCCACCGGTGGGATACGGACCAGCAGGAGCTCCGCCCTGAGAGACAGAGACAGACAGACAGACAGACAGACAGACAGACAGACATGTTATTTATATTTTGAGTTTAATCAGCTATAAAGTCTACATTTTATCCACACAGTTCATTCTCTAGTTCATCTGTCACTCTGAACAAAGTATTGGCACCTCTCTATCATGTGCCTCTGTGAACCACAGGCACAAACACTAAAGAACTTTGTTTAAAAGATATTTAAACTTTTTCAATACATTTTATTACATTTAATATTCTGTATATTAGAATAATATACTGTACATTAAATGTAATAAAATTTGTTGAAAAAGTTTTACATCAAACTTCAGGGGTGGGATTGGAACAGAATAAAAACGGCCAAACTCTTTTTATCTCCAAATAAATAAGACAAGTAAATAAATTAACTGAAAAGTAACATTCTAAACTTGTAATATTAATATAGAAATGTATAGGAGGTGTATAAATGTATATATTTTTTTCATTTAAAATAAACATAAAATCATCCCCTCAACCCAAAAAATAGGTTTTAGTAAAATGAAGAAAAATAAAAAAGTACAAATATAAACAATAAAATCAGGTAAATACAACTTCAAACATATTATACAATTATTATTACTTTACTAAGTAATCAACTAACACAATAAATAAATAAAGTAATAAAACAAAAATAATAAAACAAAAAAAGGACAGAGATCCAGAGAATGATAACGTCCTCAAAATGTATTCAAACTTACTTGAAAAAATAAATAAACAAATGAAAAAATATTAAAAATAAATAACAGATAAACTGAATCAGTCCTACCGAGAGTAACACACCCTGCGCTGATGTTGCACTATTACTCTTACATCATCATTACTTCTTGTTTTTCTTACTCCTGGTTTGTGTTTCTTTCCCACACACACTCCTCCTCTCTCCTGAGTGTGTGTCTGTGTGACGGTTCCTTGTTTGTGTAAAGTGATTAGAGCGAGTGCCGTGTGTGTGTGAGGCGGATACGGTGACGCTCCGCTCGCTGTGAGATCAGCTGGAGAGCTGAGGACTGAGATTTACTCGTGTGTGAAACGTGTGAAACACTCACCATGAACGGGTTGTTGGAGACGGCGGGGGGCGGGGCATAACTCAACGGAGGTTTCTGAGCGTAAACAGGAAACCCACCTGAGGAGTGAGAGAAGGAGGAGAGGGGAGGAGTGAGAGGTGACGAGGCGGTCGATCCGTGAGCAGTGCTGGAGTGAGGCGGAGTGAGGTGGAGTCTCAGCACTTGAGGGTGTGTTACCGTTAGGCTGTTGGTGGTACGGCGGCGGCGGCGGGGGGAACGGGTGCGGGAAGCTCCCACTGAAACTGGTAGGGAGGCAGAAACCGGAGGCGTTCCCGAACCCGGACGGCATGCTCATGGAACCTGCACAGGACAAAGAACACAAAGCCATTAGAACACAGACTACTGGCCTCGGCCAATCAGAGCCGCCGTACTGGCCTCGGCCAATCAGAGCCGCCGTACTGGCCTCGGCCAATCAGAGCCGCCGTACTGGCCTCGGCCAATCAGAGCCGCCGTACTGGCCTCGGCCAATCAGAGCCGCCGTACTGGCCTCGGCCAATCAGAGTCCTCCACCCGGTGTTTATTAAATGTTACCTGTAGCTGATGATCTGTTGTTGGTCTGGAACGGATTTGTACACATCGACTCCGGAGGAATCGCAGCAGCGACAAACGGATTTGTGGAAGCTACGAGAGAAAGACGAGAGGAGAAACGGAAGATGAGAAAAGATGAGTGTGTCTGAGGGACGACTGGAGAAAACGCTGAGATCAGATCACCTGTAAAACCCTGCTGCATGCTGGGAATCACGGGCGGGGTCGGAGCTGCTGCAGAGCCGGGAACGGCTTCAAACACACTAGAATAAGAAAAGGGAGACACACACACACACACACCTTAGATACTTGCTTTGTCTGTGTGTGTGTGTGTGTGTGTGTGTGTGTGCGGGTGCAGTGAAACACTGGGATGGATGGTGAACACACCCCTGTGGAGGGATACTGAGAGCGCTGTCCAGTTCTGCCAGAGCAGCGTAGCGGTCCTCAGCTGAAATGCCGGGTAGGGGTGGAGCTGACACGCCCCCTCCTTAAGCATACGGACATGCGCGCGCGCGCACACACACACACACACACACACAAACAGAGAGAAAAATACACACGTTCATTTTGAAGATTAAATCTGTACCAGTTAAATTACCAACAGTATGGAGGCTGTGTGTGAGCACCGGTGTAGGAGGTGTGGCCTGTGTGTTAGTAAAGGAGGCATTACAATACGGAGGGAGGCGTGGCCTCTGTGTGCGCAATGTCAGTATGTCAAAGTATTGCATATCCGGCTCCTCCCATGTCAGGTGATATTAGGTTTCTGCAACATGTGTTGTTCTTCACTATATCATCTGTGTGTGTGTGTGTGTGTGTGTGTGTGTGTGTACCTGATGGTTTGCTGAAATGTGCAAAGTTTGCAAAATTTGTGGGTCCGGTGCCGTGAGATGGAGGAGCTGCAAAAATATCTCCACCCAGATCAGACAAGAGATCAAACTTCTTCTCCTGAGGCTGAGAACGACTGATCACTGGAGACTGAGTGAGTGAGTGAGAGAGAGAGAGAGAGAGAGAGAGAGAGAGAGAGAGAGAGAGAGAGAGAAACACACAGCAACCTGTTAGTACCCTGGAGTTGATTAATTTCCACTAACAGCACGTCCCCAAGTGTTTTATTCCTCATACACCGCAGTACTGAGGAGAGAGCAGCTGCCTGACCACACCCACATTCACACCCAGTCACAGAAGCACTTTCAGCAACAACACACATCTGATGACGTTATGTCGTCTTACACAACACGCGTCTCTGCACTAATCACTTCTAAGTCCTTCTGAATCGCCTCTGAACCGTCCGTGTCGTTCTGTTCACGGCTAACTTAGCTACAAAGCTAACTAGCTTCTAACACGAGGCTGAATCCCAAATCCCTCTCTAACCCCTGATCAAGGGCACTACTTGGAGTGTGGAACAAGGGAGTGTACACCCTACATAGTGCACTAGCTGTGATTTCTGCGCTCTTGTGCCTACACCCGCATCACAGCTGTGCTGATATTCTGTACAACAGCACGATATTACTTAATTTAAAAAAATGACGTACATTTTATCCATTTATATTTACATTTAACGCTGTAAAGCGAGTGAGTTCCTGATGTTATAGCATCTATAAAGTCTCTCATTCTCCTTTCTGTTAGAGATAAATGGCAGCACGTCATGTGACAGAGACCGTAAATAAGTGTAAACTTCTCTGTCCTGAAGATTACAGTTACAGCTGTGCTGCTGTTATGGAGAACTGATCAACACCTTCTGACCAATCAGAACACAGGACTCTGCATGGTGTTCACCTGGCTGGATGGTGTTTTGTTCAGCTGCAGTGTTTTGAGCGGTTGAACTTCAGGGGTGCTGCTGGTGCTCGCTGAAGATCCTGAGTGAGGAGCCTGGACGGACGCCAACATCTTCGCCTGCTCTGGAGGAACGTACCTGTGTGTGGCCAGGAGCAGGGGCACTTTAAAACCACTGCTACACGCTGATTCTAATGGTGTGTGTGTGTGTGTGTGTGTGTGTGTGTGTGTGTGTGTGTGTGTCAGCAGAACACTTCACCATCGCTTCTTCTCGTATTTCTCCTGGAGAAACTCTTTCACTTTCTGAGGCTCTCGAAAATCCGGCACTGCAGAACTGCGATCGTCATAGAGCCCGAGCCAGATGTGCTTACACACCTGAGACAGACAGACAGAAACAGATATTAAAATACAGACTGACAGACGGAATTAGAGAGAGACAGAACGTAAACCGTCTGTGCTTCACCTCGTTGCTGTGTTTCTGTAGGAACTCGATCTCCTGCTGCGTGAACGTCGTCATCGAGATGGACTTTACTCTGTGTGGAGGGTTCAGACCCCGTCTACACACACACACACACACACACACACACAGTATATATAAGTCTCAGAGATTAGACTAAACCTGAGAGTTTAAACCTGATGTTAACGTTAAAGTATGTAATATGATTTAATCAATAATAATGAATAATTTAGAGCTCCGGGTGTTTCCTAAATCACTGCAGAAAAGAACGAGTGAGGAACAGAGGGAGAGACGGGACGGGACGAGACGGGGGGGGGGGGGGGTATCCATATCCAGGCAGTCAGACAGGGATGCAAAGAGACTGCCAGACATACTAAGGGGGAGACACACACACACACACACACACACACACACACACACAATGAGTGAGACTGGAAGACAGGAAGAGACAAACAGTGGAGAGACAGACAGTGAGACAGCAAGATTGTGGGGTGAACAGAGAGACAGGAGGAAAAGAGATATAAGGCAATGAGAGAAATAAAGATGGAGGAGAGAGAGACACACAGACAGAGAGACAGGAGGAGACAAACTGTGGACAGACAGACAGCATGAGTGGCAGAGAAAAGAAAGTGGGTGGGGCAAAAAGAGAGACAGAGGGACAGACAGAGAGAGACAGAGAGAGACAGAGGGACAGAGGGGGAGAGAGAGAGAGACAGAGGGGGAGAGAGAGAGACAGAGGGACAGAGAGATGAGTTTCCCAGTTGAGTGGTGCAGTAACACTGGGCAGACTGGTGCTGCAGGACGCAGGTGCGGGTGTGAACGCATTTGAACCCGTTACTCCTGGTGACGTCACTTCACGCTTCTAAACTAATTGAGAGCAGTGAAAGGCGCATGCGCAGACGCACAGGATGCCGGAGCAGGTGGTGCAGACGAACGAGCCCACGGTCATGTTGGCGTATGTCGGGCCGCGCTGCTCGCAGTCGAAGCATTTCCGGTTGGCGGGCCGGCTGGTCATCTCGCGCAGCAGCTGCAGGTGCTTCTCCTCCTGTTTGCGCTTCACACTCGCCGCCATGACGGAACTCACTGGCGCTTCACCATAAACACGGCCGCTCCTCTCCCTGTGTGTGTGTGTGTGTGTGTGAGAGGAAGCGAACACAAACTCCCGGCTCGGTCCTAATTCCCCTGCATCCTCCGCACTGAGTGCACTACGCAGCGCGCGGACTCCGTGTGTTCCTCCCCTCAGTAGTGCACCGCTTTAGGGACAGGAACCGCTTCCGCATTCAGCCGCTTCTTCTTCTGTGGAGCGGAGCGTCATCACACGGGAGCTGCTGCTGCCCCCTACCGGCCCGGCGGTGAGGCTCTAATCACGCCGCTCTCACCCCCTACACACGAGCTCACAATCAATCTTAGTTCATTAACAACACTGTTAGCGAGTAACATTAACATTAACATTATTCATTAACAGCAGAAATAGATAATGAGATGAAACTTATTTTTAAACGTTAAATCTCCGATATAATGTTTTTTTTTGCTGTTTGAGCTCTCGCGAGATGTTGGATTGAAGTTGAGCTCTTCAGTTGCCATAGCAACGCCACCAGAGCTGCAGAGCTACGTGTGTACAGCAAGACCTGTTCTAAACATTATACACTATTAACCATTAAAGTATATAGTTATCATATATATATATAATGTGAAGGTCTCTTTAGGATTTATTACATATAACATATAATAATGTGTCCACGTCTCTCTCTCTGTCTCTCTCTCTCTGTCTCTCTCTCTCTGTCTCTCTCTCTCTCTCTCTCTCTCTGTCTCTCTCTCTCTGTCTCTGTCTGTCTCTTTCTATCTGTCTGTCTCTCTCTATCTGTCTCTCTCTCTGTCTGTCTCTCTCTCTGTCTCTCTCTCTCTATCTGTCTCTCTCTCTCTCTCTCTGTCTCTCTCTCTATCTGTCTCTCTCTCTGTCTCTCTCTCTGTCTGTCTCTTTCTATCTGTCTGTCTCTCTCTATCTGTCTCTCTCTCTGTCTGTCTCTCTCTCTGTCTCTCTCTCTCTGTCTCTCTCTGTCTCTCTCCCTCTCTGTCTGTCTCTCTCTCTGTCTGTCTCTCTCTCTGTCTCTCTCTCTGTCTGTCTCTTTCTATCTGTCTCTCTCTCTGTCTCTCTCTCTCTCTGTCTGTCTCTCTCTCTCTCTGTCTGTCTCTCTCTCTGTCTCTCTCTCTCTCTCTGTCTCTCTCTCTGTCTCTCTCTCTCTATCTGTCTCTCTATCTCTCTCTGTCTCTCTCTCTCTCTCTCTGTCTCTCTCTCTGTCTCTCTCTCTCTCTCTGTCTCTCTCTGTCTGTCTCTCTCTCTCTCTCTGTCTATCTCTGTCTCTCTCTCTCTGTCTATCTCTGTCTCTCTCTCTCTC
>JAAGKR010015059.1:0-10463 GCA_011419295.1 Clarias macrocephalus
AAAGAAAAAAAGAAATATAACGTGTATAACGTGTAAAGTGTGTATACTGTACTGTATGTGCATGTGACTGTGTGTAACCTTTATGTGTAGTGAACCACTGATGAATGATTTTTCATGTGAACATGTAAACATTATGCATATCATTAGACATGCTGTATATCGCATGATATATAATCATTATAAAATATATACTATATAGTCAGTATAGAAGAAAACACGCACCTTGAAAATATAATTTCTTTTCCCTGCATGCTTGAGCAAAGGGGTCACAGGAGCCTCTCTATAAAGGGACTCAGTGGGCATCCTGCCAACCTTTTGGTCTCCTGATCCAAGTATTTTTTATGACTAATCCTGGTGAGCCAGGTGTATTTCTCATACCAGCTTGTCCTTGACACATGCTTAGCATCTGACGCTTCTTCTGCAAAAACAATTTCAGTCTTCTCCTAGGGTTGATTCTTACAATGTCATTCATATCTAAGGGAAGATTTGCTGTGATATAAGAGTCATAAAACACCTTCTCGCCCATACCTGGCCCTATGCGTAGATATAGAACAGTTAGCAGGCAACTCACTGATATACTGTATAGAGTAGAACAGATCACAAATATGTGTTATATAGAGCAGATCAGAATATAAATAACTTATATACTGATGATTAAATCAAACTGCAGATGTCTTATATAGAGATCAGACCATTGATATCTTATATAGAATAGATCAGACCAGTGATATCTTATATATAATAGATCAGACCAGTAATATATTATATAGAATAGATCAGACAAATGATATCTTATATATAATAGATCAGACCAGTGATATCTTATATAGAATATATCAGACCAGTGATATCTTATATAGAATATATCAGACAAATGATATCTTAATATATATATATAATAGATCAGACCAGTGATATCTTATATATAATAGATCAGACCAGTGATATCTTATATAGAATATATCAGGCCAGTGATATCTTATATGTATATAATAGATCAGACCAGTGATATCTTATATAGAATAGATCAGACCAGTGATATATTATATAGAATAGATCAGACCAATGATATCTTATATAGAATAGATCAGACCAGTGATATCTTATATAAAATAGATCAGACCAGTGATATCTTATATATAATAGATCAGACCAGTAATATCTTATATGTATATAATAGATCAGACCAGTGATATTTTATATAGAATAGATCAGACCAGTGATATCTTATATAGAATATATCAGACCAGTGATATCTTAATATATATATAATAGATCAGACCAGTGATATCTTATATGTATATAATAGATCAGACCAGTGATATTTTATATAGAAAATATCAGACCAGTGATATCTTATATGTATATAATAGATCAGACCAGTAATATCTTATATGTATATAATAGATCAGACCAGTGATATCTTATATAGAATATATCAGACCAGTGATATCTTATATAGAATAGATCAGACCAGTGATATCTTATATAGCATAGATCAGACCAGTGATATCTTATATAAAATAGATCAGACCAGTGATATCTTATATAGAATAGATCAGACCAGTGATATCTTATATAGAATAGATCAGACCAGTGATATCTTATATAGAATAGATCAGACCAGTGATATCTTATATAGAATAGATCAGACCAGTGATATCTTATATAGATTATATCAGACCAGTGATATCTTATATAGAATAGATCAGACCAGTGATATCTTATATAGATTAGATCAGACCAGTGATATCTTATATAGATTATATCAGACCAGTGATATTTTATATAGAATAGATCAGACCAGTGATATCTTATATAGAATAGATCAGACCAGTGATATCTTATATAGAATAGATCAGACCAGTGATATCTTATATAGAATAGATCAGACCAGTGATATCTTATATAGAATAGATCAGATCAGTGATATCTTATATAGAATAGATCAGACCAGTGATATCTTATATAGAATAGATCAGACCAGTGATATCTTATATAGAATAGATCAGACCAGTGATATCTTATATAAAATAAATCAGACCAGTGATATCTTATATAGAATAGATCAGATCAGTGATATCTTATATAGAATAGATCAGACCAGTGATATCTTATATAGAATAGATCAGACCAGTGATATCTTATATAGATTATATCAGACCAATGGTATCTTATATAGAATAGATCAGACCAGTGATATCTTATATAGATTATATCAGACCAGTGATATTTTATATAGAATAGATCAGACCAGTGATATCTTATACTATATAATTATTCTTATTCTATTTTCTGTTAGATTTATCAAACATTCTGCATTATGTTCTATGCTAGTTTGTATCCTGATTGCGCAAATCTTCACAGGTAACATCTGTCTCTAAAACATATTCAACAGTAAAAGGGAATGACTTGTGCTCACAAAAGAACATGCTGCCTCCAACATCTGCTCCAAATCTGTTTAGCCTGCATGATCAATGACAATGCAAGACGCTGAAAAAAAAAGAAGCAGTCTGAAAGTTCTTTTTTAAATGGCACGTCCAAGATGTTGGGATGCACAGCATTTGCTCTCTGGATTCTCTTTCAGAACTTCTCAGATCTTTTCACACATATGGAAACACGGTTAGATCTCCTTATTTGAATGTGTGTGTTAATTGCGTTCAAACCAAACTCCAGGTGAGCAGACCTTAAGTCTTGGTCAAATCTAGAGATGCTTTTACACTTTTTTTCATCAGTTTGTGAAGATCTGCAGGGTGTGTAGGTTTGAAAATGTACTCATAAAAGTCTCTGACTCATTGGTCAGAAATAATATTTTCCAAGTGTGAACGGATCACAAAAATCACCATGGATTAGATTAGATAATGAAAACATCATTTGTATATCCGAGTGGCTTAATGGTTAGCACTGCCGCCTTGCACCTGCAGGGTCCGGGGCGGAATCCTGCCTCAGGTCTGTATGCATGGAGGGTTTCCTCCGGTTACTCTGGTTTCCTCCCACAGTCTAAAGACATGCATATTAGACTAACTGCCGTTCCCAAATTGCCCGTAGGTTGTGTGTGTGTGTGTGTGTGTGTGTGTGTGTGTGTGTGTGTGTGTGTGTGTGTGTGTATGTCCCTGTGATAAAGCTGTATAACCCAGGATAAAGCTGCATAGTTGATATGTGAGTGAGTGAGAGAGTGTATATCCAGCTTTTCTCTTTTTGTGCTCCTGTTCAGTTTTCCAGAAAACATTTTCTTTTTTGGTGCAAAAACAAACAAAACAAAACAAACAAACAAACAAACAAACAAACAAAAAAGATCAAACCCAGAACACTGGGCACATTTTGTTTTAATTCTTGTAGTTGAGTAGGTCTTGTTATTTTGGTTAAAAAAAAAAAAAAAAAAAACATCCTTTTTTTTTTGGTAACTGCTAAAAAGGTAATAGAAATTAAAAACTCTGTAGGTATTATGAATTCTGGGATTACCATGCATGTGCATCATAGGTGCACTCTAACACTTAAACAGTTAGAACAGTTGGCACTACAGTTGGGCTTACAGTCGACAGAATTTACAAACAATAAAGGGGGAAAAAAAATTGAAGGACACCCAAAACACGGCACACTAAACCAGCAAACATCTCACAGAAACCAGTTTGTCAAAGGGCAAGGCAGGCAACTGCATGGGACACCAGTCCAGTAGGGGGTCCCAGAGTGTTGTTGTTTTCAAAGACAATGGTGATAGATGTCAAGGGGCCCAAAGACTCTGACAAAACAACCACGCATGAGTTTAATCAAACAGCATCAATCAGCAATAAAATACACTTTGGTTTTGAATAAAAACAGCTATACGTACATACACTTGATCTTTGGCTTTAATGAATCCAACAGCATGATCTTTGGGTAACTTACCCACAACAGTCTCTAAATCTTTAATAAACCCAAAAAGGCTTCATAGATTTCCCTCCTTCGCCCATCTACTACTAGGCAGCTAGCAAAGAAAAGTCTCAAACATCAAACACAAAAAAGTTCTGTGTTGCAATTGTAATATCAGGATAACATCCGATGAGATGCTACATAGAGTTTGTTTTGATGCTACATGAATTAGAGGTGTCTGGTGAAGGCTTGGCGATGTCCTGATCTAGTGAAAAAAAAACAAAAAACATTTCCATTATCAATTCAACAAAATCAGATTGGCTGTTTAGTTAACAAATCTTGTTTTTTTTGGGCCTCGGGGAACGCCTCTGATAAAGCCGGAAGTATTCAGTATCCACATAAGAACAGTAGACCAAAAAAAAAAAAAAAAAAAAATCAATCTGATACATGCATCAGAAAAGAGCTTTGTAGGAATAGGAATGTTTGTAATCAAGACAATTATTGGAAAATAAGACTGTTATTGAGAAATATAATGTCGGCACTGAATGCATTGTAGACATTACAGTGTCGCCATGACATCTGACTAAAGGACTGAAATACACTCTCATCTCGCCTTCTCATTCAAGTGTAAATCGAATCTGACGCTTTATTAAAGTCCAAATCAAAAACCAACTAATGGATGAGACTGTGTTATAGGTATACGGCTCGGTCTGCAAGTGCCTGCTGATTGGATGGTTATGATTTCAAATCCGGGCACGGTTTCCACCTTAATGTTTAACTGCTCAGTTGTGTCTTTAGCCATAAACCACTTGGATTAAATCATCAACCGAATAGGTTAAATGTAACAGCAAAGTTCGTGACCTTCATTGATGGTTAATTCTTGCTCCCATACATGTGGTTTCTCACCTGGAAAGTTGCGAGTGCAAATCCCCGAAAAGCCACTAATGATCCTTCAGGAAAGAACCGTCACTGAGCAAATGAATACCTACACACGTACAAGCAAAACAGAGGAGCCGCTTTGCTCTTATCCCATGCTTGATTTATTGGTGCAACAACAATTGCAAAAAAAAATAAATAAATAAAATAAAAATAAAAATGTCAGCGATCCTCTTTACATGTTCCTGATGTGGCTCGAAACCTCTCCTGGAACCGTTCCCAATAGTTTCCCATCGCTTGCGCCATCCATACGCCCTGCATAAACAACATCGTGTTTCCATTTTCTGTAGCTTTCAAAAGGAGGTCCAAACGTGTGTGGGTTCGAGCAACGAGAAAACGATTTAATCACAACTGCCTTGCTGTATAAATAGAAGATTTAATAAATAGCGTCCTCCGAGTATTTATTTGCCGATCTGTTGTGCAGATATTTATCTTGGAATGGAGTAGGTCTTTGTGTGGACTTCATGTTATGCAATTTTTGGGAATTGTGGATTAGACGTTGGGAGGTTTGTTTGGAAAGCTTTGCTGATCCAATGCGTGCAGGTGCTTCGGGGCTTCGTGGGGGGCTTTGGGAGGGAGGTGGGAATATAAGGGAAGAGCCGATGATGGACGGCGGTTCGAGCAGTTAATGAATCACAAAGGCTGCGCTCTGATTCATCTCAGGTTTATCCTGGCCGGTACAAGAAGCAAAGCGAGCGTATGCAGGAAGATAAGTCATAAGACGGAGAGCTTATCGGTCAGATGTTTGGCAAATGTAAACCAAGTATTATGGCTTTGGCAGCGGAGATGGAGGATAATCTGTCAGTGGCAAGCAGAGATGGCCCTGCTCAGGCTTATGCGTCATATCAGCATCGGGAAACTCAGATCCTTACATACATTTCTGCAAGAATCAAAGCTATATTCTTTTTTTTTATTTATTTTTTTTTTATCTCTACAATCTACCACGGAGCGGATCTGTACTTTGTAACAGAGCTTAAACCCTGACACATTATCTTGCTTGCAAATAGCATTAAACCTCACGCTTTGGTCTCTGAAACTCAATCTGCCATCACATCCAGAAACAAAGCAGTGCTGGAACATCAAAAAAAAAAAAAAAAAAAAAAAAAGCATCCTGAATGAAATGTGGAAATCATTTGGCTGACATGAATACGCAGGGCCCGAGCCCAGTAGAGCGAGAGCAAAGGGAATTGCTTGATGACGTATAAGTCAGTGTGTGTGTGTGTGTGTGTGTGTGTGTGTGTGGCTTTTATTCGAGGCTTTTGCGCCCCAGGGGAATGACTTTCGCTTCTTTTTTGCACCATCAGCAGTGTGGTGTACATGTGTGCCAGTGGTCAGACTTGCGCTGTAAATGCGTCAGTGGCGGGCGTCCTGCGGAACATGCGTCAGTAACAGAGCGAGAAGTTCCTCGAGGGGGTGGTGTTTGGTAATGTGTCATCTCTTTGTCTTACTTTTTCTTCTTCTTGGGTTTCTGTTTCCAAACCCCCCCCCGCCCCCCCCAGCGTGGTCCCATCAGGTTGGAGTAAAGTCTCTCTTGTGCTTTTTCCCGGGATTATTACATAACATCGTACCTAAGTGTGTTGGCCCATTAAAAACTCAGAACAATACTTGAGACATAATCCAGTTTTTCCAGTTTGTTTTCCACATTCTAGGATTACAAGCTGTTTCTGGTTTTCAAGCTATATATCAGTTCCAGTTTTGCACCAGTAACCTAAATAAGGTTTAAATCCTAGTGAAAGAATAATCATGAATTTCTATTTCCTCTAACTATCCACTACATCTGTAGATCATAATAAATACCTACAGGCAAGAACGAATGAGGAAAGAAAAAAAAAAACATGACCACGGTTACATTTATGTTATTTGGCAAACAGCTTTACTCCAGAACGACTCTTTGAATGAATGCATCCTCTTACAGGGTGACGAGGTCAGAGAGTAGGACTACCATCAGTCTAACAAGACTAAAACCACTGCCGGGTAATGACTTTAACAACAACAGCAACAAAAAAAAGATAAAGGCCTATGATTACACAAAATAAAAAAATAAAAAAACATTGTCATGGTCCATAGCATTTGGCATATTATAGGGAGGCAGAGTCAACATGTAGGAATGTAAAAGAAAAGTTCAAGAAAACATGGAAATACCGTAAGAACGAAAGACTCGGATTAAGAGAACAAAAACAAACAAAAACAAAAAAAGCAAAGGGGAAAAAGTATTAAAAGGGGACCTGTTATGCTTTTTAGTCACGGCTAGACATTTAGATGGGTTTCCAGTCTGCTTGAATATGCAAAAAAAACAAAAAAAAACATTAATTTTGTTTGTATTGTTGAGGTCCCTCTTTGTGTCCTCATCCACAGATCAGTCATAGTCATTAACACCACATAAAATTAAGACAACGACACTGATTAGAAATGATATAGAAGTAAATTGGTGACAGGATCATGAGCACCAAAAGGCTCACCCATGCCCTCAGGAACCAAAGGTTGGCCCATCTGGTCTGATTCCATGGAAAAACCAATGCAACACAAATCATGTCAATGAAAACAGTCAATGCTGCTCATGGTACAAAAGGCACCAGAACACACCGCACACCCCAGGGCAAAGAGCCCAAGGCCCAGCATCCAAACTCCCAAGATCCCAATCCAATCGAACACCCATAGGACGCACCGGACAAACAAGTCCAACAACCACCCAAAGACATCCTGCAAACATCCTACTGCCAGACACAACAGCACACCCCCAAAGGCCCTGCCACGGCCAAGGGGCCAGAGCCTCCCCAGTGGCACAAGGGGAACCTACACAATACTGGACATAATGCTTTTTCGTGTGTGTTTTTCGCAACCTGATCAAGAACTTATATGAAAGAGGTGAGTGAGTTAGTCAAACTCTAGCCATCACAATGCCACAGCCAGAGGTGGAAACAGGACTCAAACACAAACCTAAACACGTACTGTACTGCTCATTAACCATGGGAGCTGCAAAGTGCCGTCAGAATCCTTGACACGAAACTGCTGCTTATAGTTTTTTTTCCAAACCCACACACTATGTCGGTAAACCAATCCATCATCCATTCATTTATCTTCACTGCGAATGACGGATCTGGAGTCTTTCCTGGGAAAACCGCGTGCGGGAAAGGACTACATCCTGGATAGGATGCCAAATCATTGCAGGACGCCATGTACACACATAGACATTTTCACTTCAGGGAAATTCAGCGTATCCAATCCATTAACCCGCATGTTTTTGGTAAGAGAGAGGTAACTGGAGAACAACCCTGGAGCGCTGCGCTGTGGCGGCAACATGACTTGTTGCTCCGCTTGTGCAGGTATTTCATAATCATAAGACACAAAATTCAGCAACTGCTCTTAGACCTCCATCATTATGAAATGAGGTAACCGGACATATGCTGCACAAACAGTGCACAGAGATACAGTAAGCCTGGAGAATTGCTTTGACCGTCGATCGCGCGGCTCTTCGGCAACCTTACAGTACCAAACGTACTGTAGCTCGCCACTCTTGAATATTTTTCCTTTGGCATTGCTGTCCATAACATGACTTTGCTGTCCATACTGGCCGTCTTTCAGGACTTTTGTTCGTTCGTACTGAACTTGCTAAACACTGTGGTTTTATGTTTTATTCAGTGGGAAATGCATCTTGCTCTCTGTAAACAGTACAGTATCTCATCTCTGCTCCGAGGAAATTGTTGGTATTTCGATGACAGTTGTTTTACTTTTATTCCCCCATCTCCGGCCATTTGTCCTTGAGCGCCCGTATCACATGCTATGGGGTTTTTGTTTTTGTTGCTGCAATATAATCAAAATTGTTAGATTTTTTTTTATTTTTTATTCCCAACATCTGCCTTATGGTTCTGGGTTGGACTGCTTCCCTTCACCATTGAAACTGCAGGCAAGACCGGCTCTCACGTTTTCTACATTTAACCATTTCGAAAGAGCTCCCGAGTCAATTCGTTAATGTGACCCGTCCACCGCTCGCTGATCTGGTCGGTGCTCTATCCGGGTGGTGGATATGAATTTCATCATCTATTGCACAAGGCTGCAATTTTCTCAGAAGGGCCTTTTTTTTTTTTTTTTTTTTTACTCTCAATTACTGTGAGCAATGCTCTATCGGTCAGATTTGCACTTTCCCAAAGGTTTTGTTGTATCCATCAAACCCACAGTGTAAAAAATAAACGCAAATTTTACGGTAAAAAACTGGCAGTTGTGGTTGCCAGAATTTTACCGTAAAAAAGACGTTATTGCACTGTAAAAAAATAAAGCGTAAATTTTACAGTAAAAATACGGCAGCTGTGGTTGGCAGAAGTTTACCGTGAAAAATATGGTAGCAACGTTTTTAGGTTTTACGGAATTGGACTCATTTTACAGATTTCAATAGCTTTTTTGTTTTTCAAGCCTGGTAGGGAATCGAACCCAGACCCTGGTGGTGCAAGGTGACAGTGCCAACCACTACACTACTGTGCTTGCTATACAAACGTTCTCGTTGTTGGAGTGCAAGTCGTGCGGTGGACGCGGGGAAACCGAGGAAGTCCAACAACGACAACACTTGTGCAGCAAACACAGTAGCATAGTGGTTAGCACTGTTGCTTTGCACCACCAGGGTCTGGGTTCGATTCCTGGCCAGGCTCGAAAAAAAAAGAAACAATTAAAATCCACAGAACATACAGTGTAATCCTGTACAACCAAAAATGTTGCTACCCTTTTTTTATGGTAAACTTCTGGCAACCACAGCTGCCGTTTTTTTACCATCAAATTTACGGCTTATTTTTTTTTTACAGTGCAATAACGTATTTTTTTTTTACGTATTTGTCATCCATGCATGAGTATTTGTGGCCTCAAACTTTTGAAGCCCATTGTATATAGTCTAGATAGATACGTACGTTTCACTACTCATCCAAGTAGCGTCTTCAGTCTGAGGAAAGTTGGTTGGTTCCTCATAGTAGATTCCTGTCTGAAAAGGCTTGTTATGGACAAGGTCGAGAGTAAGTGGGGGGGGGGGGGGGGTGAGGAAAACAATGATAGTGAGAGATTAGGGAGAGTCTTGAGGTGAGTAAGAGAGTAACGTGGAGTTCTTAAGTGTGGTGTTCCTGGTGGACCTGTGAAGAGGTCATGATCTTCCTGGGGATGGATCCATGAGGATCAAGACCTCTTCACCTGACAAGTCCAGTTGACAATAAGCATTGAGGCATGAATTCTACTGCATTGGTAGATTAGATAACACATACATTGTACAATGACATCAATTTTTTTTTTGCCTTAGATTAATGATAGCTCTATCACACACCCATCTCGAGAAATACCTTTTAGCTTCCTTTATATATGCACCTTTCTTCCTGGACCAAGCCATTGCTATTGAACACTTTGTCATTGTGTCAATGTAACGCTTGGATAAAAGTGCTTACCGCCTTTTCCCGCATACAGAACCGCTCATAACCCCGACTAATGGCTAGAAAGACAGAGTTCATCCAGTGGTGCTTTGTGTTCTGTGGTTCCTGGCCACGGTTTTTGAACTGTTTTCACATTGCTCCACGTGGACTTGGACTTGGACTGTATCACGATTCTTCTGTGGGTCACAAAGTTTCATATGTCCTAAAAACAACAACAACAACAAAAAAAACCAACAACACTATGAAAAATGGCTTTGTAAGATGAAAAAAAAAAAAAAA
>JAAGKR010015060.1:0-7500 GCA_011419295.1 Clarias macrocephalus
AACACTACACAACACTACACACACTGACTCAACACTACACACACTGACTCAACACTCTCAACACTACACAACACTACACACACTGACTCAACACTACACAACACTACACACACTGACTCAACACTACACTACACACACTGACTCAACACTACACTACACAACACTACACAACACTACACACACTGACTCAACACTACACACACTGACTCAACACTACACACATTGACTCAACACTACACTACACAACAATACACAACACTACACACACTGACTCAACACTACACACACTGACTCAACACTACACAACACTACACGCCCTGACTCAACACAACACTACACAACACTACACACACTGACTCAACACTACACACACTGACTCAACACTACACAACACTACACACACTGACTCAACACAACACTACACAACACTACACACACTGACTCAACACAACACTACAACACTACACACACTGACTCAACACAACACAACACTACACACACTGACTCAACACAACACTACACAATACTACACACACTGACTCTACACTGAGAGAAATAAACATACATTGAGTCACCTGTAAACTGTAACCTGATGGTGGTGGAGCAGGTTCAGTGTCCCATACAGTGTCTGATGCAGGTGAAGTGGTTTAGATGTTTGACTAGTCCAAGTGAACTGGTTTAGTGTTTGAGTAGCCTTGGTGAACTGGGTTAAGAGTTTGACGTTGTCCATGTGAACTGGTCTAGATGTTTATGTTTAGTCTATGTGAATTGGATTAAGAGTTTGACTAGTCCAGGTGAACTGGGTTAGATGTTTGACTAGGTGAAGCCGGCGTAGGGGAGTCAGGAGTCAGTAAAGAATCTGTTCATAAGTTGGTTATGTAATTCCCACAGGCTGCTGTGCTTCATCACTTCCTCATCATGTAATTGGTTATTAACATATTATTCTAATTATAGTATATTAATAATAATCATGGAATATAATGTCTTGTAGTGTGTGTGATGTGTAAAAGTGTGTGTGCTTTTTCTTGTTTCCAAATGACAGACAAGAAACTGACACACACTCCTGTGTTTAAATGGAGAATGTGTTTCTGTGTGTGTGTGTGTGTGTGTGTGTGTGTGTGTGTGTGTGTGTGTGTGTGTGTGTGCGTGTGTGTGTAAGAGAGAATGAGAGAGCACATAATGCACGTACACCTGTGTTAAATCTTTACAATCTGCACACATTTGTGTTGATGTTG
Organism: Clarias macrocephalus; assembly: GCA_011419295.1. Classification (NCBI taxonomy): domain Eukaryota; kingdom Metazoa; phylum Chordata; class Actinopteri; order Siluriformes; family Clariidae; genus Clarias; species Clarias macrocephalus. Next base: position 1,236 of record JAAGKR010015060.1, read on the forward strand.
GTACACTGTATGTGTGTGTATGTGTGTGTGTGTGAGTGTAAATAATGTGGTTTTTCAGGTTTCTGTACTACAACATGCTAATTCTTAACATTTCACCTCAGAAAGACACCAGAATCAGTCTGTAGTGAAACATAGTGCAGGTGCAGTGGTGTGTGAGGTGGTGCAGGCGAAGTAGAGACACACACACACACACACACACACACACACACACACACACACACACACACACACACACACACACACACACACACACTCTGAAGCAGCTAAACGCAGGTTGTGTACTTTAGTGTAAATCACTGAACTCCAGACAAAAGCCATTTTAGGGCCATCTTAGTGTCTTTATAGCGCCACCTGTGTGTGTGTGCATTGTCTCTCTCACACTCTCTGCAGAGCGGAGTATCTGTGTGTGTGAGATGGCAGAAGCCCACCAGGCTGTTGCGTTCCAGTTCACTATCACTCCTGAGGGCTTCGACCTGCAGCTGTCTCGACAGGCTCTCAGTCAGATCTACACCTCCGGCCTGCGCTCATGGAAGAAGCGCATCAGCAGGGTGAAGGTGTGCATGCATGTGTGTGTTTGTGTGTGTGTGTGTGAGTGTGTCATTACCCATAACCATAACCTTTTACCTCCTCATTGTGCAGAATGGTGTGCTGAAGGGCGTGTACCCTGCGAGCCCCTCCTCCTGGCTCTTTGTTGCCGTGGTTACACTCGCCACACTGTACGCTGAGTCCGACCTGTCCATGGGCCTCATCTCTAAGATTCGGGATCACCTGCCCCTCAGGTAACACACACACACACACTGCCCGTTCTGCACGGTAGTGTGTGTGTGTGTGTGTGTGTGTGTGTGTGTGTGTGTGTGTGTGTGTGTGTGAGAGTGTGAACAGCAGATTACTGAAATGATCCGCCCAGAGTCTATAAAAAGAGCTGGAAGGATTTTACAGCGTGAGCTCTTTAACCAGCAGATAAACCAAAACAGAGTCGAGTGTCTGAAATAGTCTCTCTGTCTCTCTCTCAGTGTGTCTCTGAATGATCATGGACAGACGATGTTGTCTGCGTTGTTATTCAGCACCCTGTTGTGGCTCTCGCTCGTCCTCACTCTGCGCTTCTGCCTCAAGCTCCTCCTGTCCTACCACCGCTGGATGTTCGAGCAGCACGGCCGCGTCTCCACCACCACCAAGCTCTGGGTGGTCTGTCTCACCTCCGCACGCACCTTCTGTCTCACTTCCTGTATCACCTCCATATGTACCTCCTGTCTCACCTTTTTCTCAACTCCACATGCACCTCCTGTCTCACCTCCACACACACTTCCTGTCTCACCTTCCGTCTCATCTCCACACACACCTCCTATCTAACCTTCTATTCTATTTTAATCAATTTTATTTGTATAGCGCTTTTAAAAATTGTCATTGTCACAAAGCAGCTTTATACAATTAAAAGAAATTAGGGACGTTTGTATGAAATGTGAGTGTGTGTGAATCAGATGGTCCCTGATGAACGAGCCGAGGGCGACGGTGCTGAGGGAAAATCTCCCTGAGATGGTAATAGGAAGAAACCTTGAGAGGAACCGGACTCAGCAGGGACCCCATCCTCATCTGGGTGATAACGGAGAGCAGGGATTGATCTGACCTCATACTGTGTGTTAGGAGGCTGGAAGTTCAGTAGAACAGGAGACGAGTTTAAGTTCATATGGAGTCCAGTTGGTTATTGGAGGCTCAGGTAGACTGTAGAAAACTCCAGTCCTGAACTATCAAGAGACTGTAGTCACGCGTCCTCTTCTGCCCCCCTCCCCCCTCTCCCCTCTGTCTCTCTCTCTGTCAAGCTACACATGTCGTTCCTGAGCTGCCAGTGATCCAGACTCCCTCTGCCCTCTGGACCTGCCTGACTTGTCCTGGTGTTCCGCTTCTGGTTGGAGATCTCGTCACATCGATGTCCCGTGTGTCACTTTGGGATGTGTCCGATGTCTGGGGACGGTTTCACTCTACTATGAAGACGGTTCTGTCCTCGGCTGATGTTGACGGCTGTTTCTCTGCGGACTTGGCTGCAGTCGCTCGATAGTTCAGGACTGGAATTTCCTACAAGTCCACCTGAGCCTCTAAAAACTACCTGGACTCCATATTAACATCAATTAACAACTGTTATACTGAACTGGCTGCCACCCAACACACAGTATGAGGTCAGATCAATCCCTGCTCTCCGTTATCACCCAGATGAGGATGGGTTCCCTGCTGAGTCCGGTTCCTCTCAAGGTTTCTTTCTACTGCCATCTCAGGGAGTTTTTCCTTGCCACTGTCGCCCTCGGCTCGTTCATCAGGGACAGTCTGACCATCTGACCATTTTTATTCATACTCATTCACATTTCATACAAACTTAAATAAATCTTTTGATTGTGTAAAGCTGCTTTGCGACGATGAAAATTGTTAAAAGCGCTATACAAATAAAATTGAATTGAATTGAATTGAATATTCAGAGAACAGCTGTCTGCATCAGACGAGGACAGGACCGTCTTCATGGTGAAGTGGAACTGTCCCCAGTCACCACACGCGTCCCAGATAGACCACACGGGGCATCTATGTGAACACCAGGACGAGTCAGACAGGTCCAGAGGACAGAGGGGGTCTTGATTACTGGCAGCACAGGTGCGACATGTGTAGTGGGAGAGAGAGAGAGAGAGAGAAGAAAAGGAGAGATAACAGTTAGGTCTGGTCACAGTCACATAAGCAAGCAGGGACTATAACAGCATAACTAAAAGGGAGGAGCCAGAAGGAAATACAGACATGAGGGGGAACTGAGATATAAATCGACCAATCACCTCACCGTCAACAAACCTGAGTGAACAATGAGAGTGGGGAGGACAGCATCTAAACATACCAGTTCACCAGAATACTCTGATAAAAGCATGAACCAGTTTTTCTGCATCGTTTAGTGACAATGATATTCCTTCTCTTGGTAATATATTTAAATACTTAAAAACTGGAATCTATATACACACCGAATTACACCAGTCTTTCACTGTTGCACTTGATGGAACAGAAAGGCCATTTAAAGTTACAGTGTGATCAAAAATCTTTCTTCTAGCTGCATGTGGTCCTATGACTAGAACTTGTCTTATCAGGATTAAGCAGAAGGAAGTTAATTAACATCCAATCTCTTATGTCCTGCACACACTGCTCAACTTTAGTAAGCTGTTTTTTCTCATCTAGTTTTGCTGAGACGTATAACTGTGTTTCATCAGCATAACAATGAAAACTAATACCATGGATTAACGGATTATGTTGCCCAGAGGAAGCATGTAAAGGGAAAAAGGCAGTGGGCCTAAAACTGAACCCTGTGGAACACCAAACTCCACTTTAGAACATGCAGTGTGGTCACCATTTAAATCTACATACTGATAACGATCAGTCAAATAGTATCTGAGCCAGGCGAGGGCTGTTCCCTTAATTCCTGCTACATTTTCTAATCTGTGAAGGAGAATACTATGATCAATTGTGTCAAAAGCTGCACTGAGGTCCAGTAACACAAGTATAGTGACGCAACCCTGGTCAGAGGCCCATAGGAGGTCGTTTACTACTTTAACAAGTGCTGTCTCTGTGCTGTGATGAGGCCTAAATCCTGACTGATACAGTTCATTTATGTTATTTCTGTGTAGATGTGAACAGAACTGCTGTAAAACTAACTTTTCCAGAATCTTGGAGATAAAGGGAAGGTTTGATATCGGCCTGTAATTCGAAAGGTGACTGGGGTCAAGGTCAGGTTTCTTGATTAGCGGTTTAATAACTGCTAATTTAAAAGATTTTGGAACATACCCACTACTGAGTGAACAGTTAATCAACAGGGGTTCTGTTATTGCTGGTACTGTTTGAGAAAATGTGTCGGTATAGGATCTAATTCACTGGTTAACAATTTTGAAGAAGAGATGAGTGAAATTAGTTCCCTCGCTTCAAGGGGAGTAAAGTGTTCTGATGTGATGTGGTTAGTTTATCATCTGTCCTCACTACTGTATGATGTTGTTGTGGAGATTTCTGCAGTGGTCTTATTTCTAGCTAATTTATCTACAGTATTAAATACAAATCTAGGATTTTGTTATTTTCAAGAGTTTATATTTTATATATTATAAGAGTGGAGAGATACATTTTTATAGTTCAGGATGCTCTTCGTCCATGCTATTTGGAATACTAACAATTTAGTTTGATGCCATTTACGTTCTAATTTTTGAGCTGTGTGTTTTAAACAAAGGTGGAAAGAGTAATAAAGTTTTGTACTCAAGTAAAAGTACTGTTACTTCAGTGAAATTTTACTGAAGTACAAATAAAGTTACCAGGCTAAAAATCTACTCAGGTAAAAGTAAAAAGTAGCTCATTAAAAATTTACTCAGAGTAAAAGTTACCAAGTTATTTTTAACAGCAGGGCTTGGATGGCAGATTCTAATATAGTTCAAAAAAGACAAGGGGATATAAATTTTAAACTAGTTGTTTTTAATCGAAGGTACACCTTTACAAATTAAAGTGCAATAATAAATAATGAAAAAAAAAACATTTCAAATATTTAGGGAAGTAATTTTAGTGCAGATCATCCCATAATTTTTTTTTAAACAATACAACCATTGAATATGGGATAAACATTCAGTACAGTACTGTACATTCAGTAGAGCAACCTGTTCTTATACACAAACTACAGTCGTACTGCGAAACTTTCAATTTAATTTGGGTCAGGGACCTTCAAGTATTTAAGACAAAACTGTGCCATTGTCAGATAACAGACTTGTCTAGTAACATAACGTCAAATGAACAACATGATGACTTTTTTAAAATAGCCCTGCGCTTCTGTATATTTTACAGTTTATTTGTGTGTCCGTCCTTACTCTATGAACGTTCTATTAAGTTTGAGCAACAGTTGGTTTTCAAAGTTAGCAGAGTTCATCCTTGCTTGCTTTGCAGTGAACAGCAGTCCAGTGCGGTTAAAGAGACGCTCAGAGGCGGCTGAGGCAGGAAGACCAGTGTTGAGTTTGAGAGAAAGGCTTTTGATGTGTGGAAATGAGTTCAATAGATCCATGTTGTTTGAGACACAAGCAAGGTACCCATCTAGCTCCCTTGTACCTTGTGACCTTCTGGACTTCATCTGGAAATCTTCTTCATCTGATGAATGTGGCCCGACTTGCTCCACCACTGCCTCTGCCTCCTGGTCAAGGAGTTATTTCACATAGACCAGACCTGTTGAGCAACAACACACAAAAATGCACATTGAATATTTCTGTCCATGCAGAAACTGCAAAGATTCATTTTACTGCACTTATAACACTGCATTATTGATTAGTAACAAAGTAGACAAAACTGGTCATGATAATTAACAACTGATTACACTATGATATAAAGCAGTGAAATCATACTGGCTTCTATGATTTCAGCCGTCTCAGTCCAGGTCTTCTTGAACGTTGACAGACGGATTGCTGCAGCAATCAGTTCAGGGTCATGCACCATTTAACCAAAGCGCTTTTGAACACCTACCTGAACTGCTCTGATAAGGGGCAGACACATCTTGGAGGATGTCTCCAGTCTGCTCAGTTTTGCTTGTAACTGGACGGTCACCGGCAGGAGCCACCCCATGTGTGTGTTGTTCTCAGACTGAAGAATTTTGAATGTCTTCACAACAGGATTCATAACCGTGCAAAACAATTTCAGCTGCACTCAGCCTGTAGGACATCAACATATGCAACTAATGTTTTGCAGGAACAGGTGTGGAATGTGTAGCTAAGTATGGAAATGTAATTTGACAATTTTACACAAGTATAAAAAAAAGAAATAATCTTTTTATAATAACCCGCATTTCTCTTCAACACTTTCTGCAGCCATGTATGACCGACCTGACTTGTTCCACATTGCTTGGCATTTCCCAAAGGCAGCACTTGATAGCTGTTTGAATGTGTCATTGTTTTTTCCTGCCAAGGCAGCGTCTGTTGTGGCGTCTGAATTTAACAGGTGGCATGCACACCTTTGATGTGCAGGAAGCTGGTACTTAAGACCGCTGTCTTGTTCCAGGATGCTGAATGTGTCCAAGTAATCAGCTTTGATCTCTTCCGCAGAGTCTTGATCTGATTCTGACTTTGACTCTGCTTTCTCAGTCTGGGTTTGCTCACCAACACACTGAATGCCTTGATGAAGTTTGATCCGCTGTTTGTTGTGGTTCTTACCACTTTTTTTCCTTATTTTATACTGACAATGAATGTCATTAAGAGCGCCTGCAAGGACATCAAAGGTGTGAGACACTTTCAAT
>JAAGKR010015062.1:0-10455 GCA_011419295.1 Clarias macrocephalus
GGTCATTTGACTATGAAAAGTTCAGAAACTTTACAGTCCAGGTTGTAGCCAGAGACAATGGTTCTCCTCCACTCAGCAGCAGCGTGACTGTGAGTGTGTTCATATCAGATGAGAATGATAACTCTCCACAGATATTATACCCTGCTCCAGAGGGAAAGTCTTTAATGACTGAGATGGTCCCTAAAGCTGCTCTCTCTGGCTCTCTGGTCTCCAAAATCATTGCTGTGGATGCTGACTCTGGACAGAATGCATGGCTCTCATATCAGATTGTCAAATCTACTGATCCAGGACTTTTCACTATTGGTCTCCACAGTGGAGAGATCAGGGCTCTGAGGGACATCACTGAATCTGACAGCATGAAACAGAACCTTGTTATCTCAGTGAAAGATAACGGACAGCCCCCTCTCTCTGCTACCTGTTCTGTATATTTACTTATTTCTGATAATCTTGCTGAAGTTCCAGAACTGAAAGACATGACTTATGAGGAGAACAATTCCAAACTGACGTTTTATTTGATCATCGCACTGGTTTCTGTCTGCACCTTCTTTCTGACTTTCATTATTCTGATCCTGGCTGTGAGGTTTTGCCACAGGAGAAAGCCCAGACTGTTGTTTGATGGAGCAGTGGCCATTCCCAGTGCATATCTCCCTCCCAACTATGCAGAGGTGGAGGGAGCTGGAACTCTCCGCAGTTCTTATAATTATGATACATATCTAACAACAGGATCTCGCACCAGTGACTTCAAATTCATTACAGCGTACAATGATAGCACTCTTACTGCTGATGGAAATCTTAAGAACATCCAAGATGAGGTTTTTGGGACAAGTCTGATTTCACTTAGCAACCCCGGAGAGTCAGATCTGGTAAGAAAATAGTAATTTCTAATGTTCATTCTCCTTTTGATTACGTTTTGATTACTATTTCCATGAATAGGCATTGTGACAGTTTCCAGCCATTTCTTCTGTTGTGGCATTTTAAAACCCTCAACAAGCAAACAGTATAATATCTTCCAAAGCTGTTTTAATTTGTTGTGTCTTCATTCATTAATTTCTGAAATGTCTTTTCTTTAAATCTGTTACAGATTTATTATAGACAGTCTTCATTCTAGTGTTTGTAAATAATGTAAAAAATATATTTTAATATAATATATTTTATATTACATAAATATAAATATATTTCATTTAATAATGATGTTATTTTAAGCCCTCATTCTTTTGAAGGAGTTTCCAACAATTAAATGAAGCATTCTTTAACAGGACCTACATTCTTCCCAATTTCTTTACTTTCTTTTCACTAAAAGAGACTTCTAATGTTGTTTATACTCGATGACTTCAAGTATTGTAAGTTTGGATCTTATAGGCTTGTCTCATAACATGGCATGACAAATTACTCTATTCAGCACAGTAAAATGTTAATCAGTACTGCTCACTCTATAGGTCAGTTGGAGTTGGAGTTATTATTATTATTATTATTATTATTATTATTATTATTATTATTATTATTATTATTATTATTATTATTGGGGTTGTTGTATGGTTTACACCACAAGATCAAGACATAAGTGATAGCTCTGCACATTTTATAGTGGTTCAGTATTAAATTTGAGGGGTTAGTTCTCTTATTACTTCTGGCATAAACAAACACGTAGGATGACATTAAAAATATATACAATTCTGTCGTGGGATGTCTATGATATTAGATGCTTATGGAACTGTTTTGTTAACAATGTAAGTGATATGTATGGAGATTATTTTTTATTATTATTAATATTAGTAAATGTTCAATATTACAACATCGTTTCATATTACACCAAACTGGGAGATCACCTTAGTTCTAAAATATAAGGATTTGCAGACAGGTTCCGCAGTTAAAAAAAAAAAAAAAGTATCAATCAATCGATCAATAGATATAAATGAAAGATGACAAAATAAAATAAACATGCATTATCGTTATTAAATGTAGAAACAAAAATCATCAGTCAAATTGTGCTTCATAATATGTTTGTGTCCGTATGCTTCAATTCTATGCGTGAAATGTTAAAAAAAAAAAAAAAAGCAATGCGGATTAACCCTGTGTGACAAGGCTCTTAGTTTTTTCCTTTCTCGGTATGACATTAATGCTGACATAACCCATTACAAATAATGAGGGTTTTGCATTGATTGATTAATTCAGATGACGATCATATTTGATATTACGTGATATAATTTGATTAACAATAAAGAGCATAACTATTTAAATATTCTGAGAGGGGTGAAAAAGTGGTTGATTCTTCTCTTAGGTCAACAGTTTTTTTTTTTTAGATTCAACACCGTTGATTTGGACAGCGCCAGTACACAACATACGATAGATTGTTTAAATCGAGGGGAAAACCCGTCATTTGGGTATATGGAAAAAATTATATCAATAGCCTACGTGTGTTGCCTAAGACGGTCCTTAAGTCATCCCTGCAGTAAAAACATAATGCTCAGAGCGTCGCTGTTGACCAATACTTGGACACCCTTCTAAACCGTGAACAGTGAGCTGCTGTCATCAGTAACAGGAAGATTTCTTCATAAAATGGTTCAGTCGAGATTGTTTTTCGACGGACAGTTGCTGGTTAAGGGACATTTATAATTTCTGTGAATATAAATGCGGCTTATCAGAGTGAGGAATTGCAGATCTTCAAATATGGAATGCAGGATGCCCTCAGTCCTGTTGTCTTTTCTAGTCGTGACGTTGCTTTCCTTCGTTCTCCCTGCCGTCCACGCAGACCTGAGCTACACAGTTCAAGAGGAAACCAAAGCAAAGTATGTGATTGGAAATATAGCAAAGGATCTCGGAACAGATGCTACAAAATTAAAAACACGAAAGGCGCGAGTAGAAACGGAGGGCAGCAGCAAGCGGTATGTGGATATTAATTTGAATACGGGAGAACTGATCGTTTCAGAGACAATAGACCGGGAAAAGCTTTGTGGTTCGAGGCTGAACTGCATCCTCAATTATGAGCTCGTCTTAGAAAATCCTCTAGAATTGCATCGCATTTCTATAAACATTCTAGATATTAATGACAACATGCCAAAATTTATTAAAGAGCGAATAAGCTTTGAAATCCGCGAGTCCGCTGATAAAGGTCAGCGCTTCCGTTTGGATGAAGCTCACGACTCTGATATCGGACAAAACGGAGTGAACGGCTATGCGCTGGAGAAGAACAACCATTTTGTTTTGTCTGTACAAGAAAATAAAAACGGGCGTAAATACGCAGAGCTCGTGTTGGAGAAAGAGCTGGATCGCGAACAACAGAAGGATATTGACTTGATTCTTACCGCAGTGGATGGCGGGATTCCTCAGAGATCAGGGACCGCTGTTATACACATCACTGTGCTAGATGCTAATGATAATGTTCCGGTGTTCAGTCAGACTGTATATAAAGTGGCTTTAGCTGAAAACGCAGCAATAGGAACAGAAGTCGTCACTGTGAGCGCAGAAGATGCAGATGAAGGAGCAAACGGTGCAGTCACTTATGAGTTCAGTCACATTCCAGATAATGCAAAAAACTTATTTACTATTCACGAGTTAAGTGGAAAAATTAAGGTAAATGGGGAGATTGACTTTGAGGAAGAAACCTATTACGAAATTGGAGTCCAAGGTAAAGATGGATCCGGTTTAGCATCGACTGCAAGTGTTATTATAGATATAACTGATGTCAACGACAATGCACCTAAAATCACACTTAAAACTCTGAATAATCCTTTACCTGAGAATGTTATTGTAGGCACTGAAGTGGCCATTATTAATGTTCAGGATAAGGATTCAGGAGATAATCGACAAATACACTGTTCTATTCAGGGAACTGTTCCGTTTAAATTAAAACCATCCATCAAAAACTATTTTTCACTGGTAACAACAAGTGTGCTGGATCGAGAGACAGAAGAAGTTTACAATATAACTATTACTGCTACCGATGGAGGCTCGCCACCTTTATCTTCATCCATGACAATGCATCTGTCCGTAGCAGATGTAAATGATAATGTACCAGTATTTGAACAACAAATTTACACTGCATATGTGATGGAAAATAACAAACCAGGAACCTCTATTAGTTCTGTTACTGCAAGAGACCCAGACTGGAGGCAGAATGGTACAGTACTGTATTCTCTGGTGCCCAGTGAGTTAAACGCTGTTCCAGTCACTTCATTTTTATCCATTAACTCAGACACAGGAGTGATCCATGCTGTGAGGTCATTTGACTATGAGAAGTTCAGAAACTTTACAGTCCAGGTTGTAGCCAGAGACAATGGTTCTCCTCCACTCAGCAGCAGCGTGACTGTGAGTGTGTTCATATCAGATGAGAATGATAACTCTCCACAGATATTATACCCTGCTCCAGAGGGAAAGTCTTTAATGACTGAGATGGTCCCTAAAGCTGCTCTCTCTGGCTCTCTTGTCTCCAAAATCATTGCTGTGGATGCTGACTCTGGACAGAACGCATGGCTCTCATATCAGATTGTCAAATCTACTGATCCGGGACTTTTCACTATTGGGCTCCATAGTGGAGAGATCAGGGCTCAGAGGGACATTACTGAATCTGACAGCATGAAACAGAACCTTGTTATCTCAGTGAAAGATAACGGACAGCCCCCTCTCTCTGCTACCTGTTCTGTATATTTACTTATTTCTGATAATCTTGCTGAAGTTCCAGAACTGAAAGACATGACTTATGAGGAGAACAATTCCAAACTGACTTTTTATTTGATTATCGCACTGGTTTCTGTCTCCACCTTCTTTCTGACTTTCATTATTCTGATCCTGGCTGTGAGGTTTTGCCACAGGAGAAAGCCCAGACTGTTGTTTGATGGAGCAGTGGCCATTCCCAGTGCATATCTCCCTCCCAATTATGCAGAGGTGGATGGAGCTGGAACTCTCCGTAGTTCTTACAATTATGACACGTATCTAACGACAGGATCTCGCAGCAGTGACTTCAAGTTCATCACATCATATAATGACAGCACTCTTACTGCTGATGGAACTCTTAAGAAGGTCCAAGATGAGATTTTAGGTGCAAGTCTGATTACCCTTAACACAACAGAGGATGCACATGAGGTAAGATGTACTTACCTGTGAAAACTTCATTATTTATTTATTTATTTCACTCAAGCTTGTCGAAGGGCAGAGGAAAAAAAAAATCAGTCTCACATATTGTGCATCATGTTCATCCTGCATATAGCACTAACTCACCTAGTCTTTGCACATCACCAGTGTACCCTGAATTATATTTAATCCATATTATTGTTTTAATTTGCACATTGCCTTTCATAATCTGCCAAAAGGCATCCAATTTTCTCCTTTGTGGACCTTAAGGGCACTTTATCTCTTGCTAGTGGGGTGAGTTTACACTGCAGTCTATCAGATTTTCTTGCACTGAAAGGTCTCATTTTCGGGGTATTACAAAAATGATAGTTATTGCTCTACTGTCGGAGGATCATTGGAACTTTACAATGTTTACTCTATTATAACTCCTTGGGACTGTAAAATTGTGTGTGTGTGGGGGGGGGGGGTGTCTTACCATACAATAGTAAATTAGCTTCAGTGAATTTTATGCTGTTAATTTTGTACTTCGTTACAAATTTCATTCTACTTGTACATAGAAGGATCAAATAGACAACCTTAGCAGCATGAACGTTAATAAGAAATATTTCATACACTCAATTCAATTTTATGTAATGTATTTGGTTTATTTGTTTGTTTGTTTTTTATTTCATTTACTTGATTATTTATTTTTTATAACTAATATTGGGCACTCAACAATCAATTGTCTCCCTTTCCAAATATCCCTACTTGTTGTACGTATTTTGTTTGCTTTTTTGTTTAAGTTATCTAATTTTTTAATTTGTATAAAAAATAAATACTATACCCCGCACTGAAAAATTTTAGAGATTAAAGATGTTGGTACTGCAGTAGGAACCACAAAATTCTAGTTCTCTGAAAATACTGAGAGTGTCGCTCTTTACTAACGGATTAAAAATATTAAAACTCCCCACCCATATTATGGTGTATTCCACTTTTCTCTTTACACCGAGAGGGCTGCTGCGGAAGGTAGTATTTACTGTAGACATTTTATGAGAGATTATTTTGACCAGTGTATTTCTTACATTTAAAAATAGGATTTTGGGCGTTGCGTGATGGAAAAGCAAACGGTTTTGTTTTCGATGTCATGGATTTTGGCTTGTATTTGCATTTCTATTCGCGCCGTCGGTGGAGATTTGACCTACACTTTCCCAGAAGAAACAAAGCACCAATATGTGATTGGAAATCTAGCAAAGGATCTCGGACTTGATGTGAAAAGATTATCTGCTCGAAAGGCTCGAATAGAGACAGAAGGGAGCAATAAACGGTGTTGCGACATTAATCTGAGTAGTGGAAATCTGGTGGTGGTGGAAACAATAGACCGAGAGGAGCTCTGTGCTTCTAAAAGGGCTTGCATCGTTAATTACGAGCTTGTGTTAGAAAATCCTCTTGATGTACATCGTATTTCACTGAACATTCAGGATATAAACGACAACGCGCCGAAATTTCCTAACGATCGGATTACATTTAATATGCTGGAATCAACCGTCAAAGGGGAGCGTTTCCGGTTGGATGAAGCTCACGATTCTGATATAGGACAAAACGCCGTTCAAGGATATTCACTTGAAAGAAATGATCATTTTGTTTTGTTGGTCAAAGAAAACTCGGAAGGAGGAAAATACGCCGAACTGGTTTTGGACAAAGAGCTGGATCGTGAAAAGACAAAGGAAATAGATTTAATATTTACTGCGACCGATGGAGGCTCTCTACAGAGGTCTGGTACTGCAGTCATTCACATCAATGTGCTTGATGCTAATGACAATAGCCCCGTGTTTAGTCAGTCTGTGTATAAGGTTACTCTGGCTGAAAACACACCGCTGGGTGCAGAGGTAGTTAGAGTGAGCGCTACAGACGCTGATGAGGGCGTGAACGGGGAGGTCAGTTACGAATTTAGTCGAATATCTGATAAAGCCGCAAAAATATTTTCTATTGACAAGATAACTGGTAAAATTATTGTGAAGGGGAATATTGATTATGAAGAAGAAACGTCGTATGAAATGAGAGTGCAAGCTAAAGATGGTTCTGGATTAGCATCCACTGGCAAAATTAATATTGATATCACTGACGTAAATGACAACGCTCCGAGAATTATCCTTAAATCATTAAATGATCCACTTTCTGAGAATAGTATTGTAGGCACTGAGGTGGCCATTATTAATGTTCAGGATAACGATTCAGGAGATAATCGAAAAGTCAGATGCTCAATTCAAGAAAATGTTCCGTTTAAATTAAATCCATCTATCAAAAATTACTTTTCTTTGGTAACTGTGAGCTTGTTGGACAGAGAGAGAGAAGCAAATTATAACATAACAATTACTGCCACTGATGGAGGCTTTCCACCATTATCAACATCTATGACATTTCATCTATCTGTATCAGACATCAATGACAATCTTCCTGTATTTGAACAGCAATCCTACACTGCACATATAACAGAAAATAACAAACCAGGAACCTCTATTAGTTCTGTTGCAGCAAGAGACCCAGACTGGAGGCAGAATGGTACAGTACTGTATTCTCTGGTGCCCAGTGAGATAAACGCTGTTCCAGTCACCTCATTTTTATCCATTAACTCAGACACAGGAGTGATCCATGCTGTGAGGTCATTTGACTATGAAAAGTTCAGAAACTTTACAGTCCAGGTTGTAGCCAGAGACAATGGTTCTCCTCCACTCAGCAGCAGCGTGACTGTGAGTGTGTTCATATCAGATGAGAATGATAACTCTCCACAGATATTATACCCTGCTCCAGAGGGAAAGTCTTTAATGACTGAGATGGTCCCTAAAGCTGCTCTCTCTGGCTCTCTGGTCTCCAAAGTCATTGCTGTGGATGCTGACTCTGGACAGAACGCATGGCTCTCATATCAGATTGTCAAATCTACTGATCCAGGACTTTTCACTATTGGTCTCCACAGTGGAGAGATCAGGGCTCAGAGGGACATTACTGAATCTGACAGCATGAAACAAACCCTTGTTATCTCAGTGAAAGATAACGGACAGCCCCCTCTTTCTGCGACCTGTTCTGTATATTTACTTATTTCTGATAATCTTGCTGAAGTTCCAGAACTTAAAGACATGACTTATGAGGAGAACAATTCCAAACTGACTTTTTATTTGATCATCGCACTGGTTTCTGTGTCTACCTTCTTTCTGACTTTCATTATTCTGATCCTGGCTGTGAGGTTTTGCCACAGGAGAAAGCCCAGACTGTTGTTTGATGGAGCAGTGGCCATTCCCAGTGCATATCTCCCCCCCAACTATGCAGAGGTGGAGGGAGCTGGAACTCTCCGTAGTTCTTACAATTATGACACATATCTAACAACAGGATCTCGCACCAGTGACTTCAAGTTCATCACGTCTTACAATGACAACACTCTTACTGCTGGTGGAACTCTACAAAAATGCCACAATGAGACATTAGCTTCAAGCTTGATTACACTTGATAATTCAGTAGAAGATGAGGTAAGAAAAGTTCCTGCCTTTTGTGAGTTTGTACAAACTGCTTGTTGTTGTTGTGGTTGGAGGTGGTTGTGATATTTTTGTCTTTTGATTCAAGTTAGTATTATTTTTATTAATCTGATAAGGTGTCATGAGAATGGCAAATAGCTTAATTGATGCTTAATGCTTTTCTGTACACAAACTTGTGAGGTTCTTAATTGCACAGTTTACGGGATACCCTGTGTGGACTACAGTGTGATTTGTGCTAATGTCATAGCTGATTCTTTTATGCTGCAGTTTATTCTGGATACTAAATCTATATTATAGATTACAGTAAAATGAGCATTTTTTTTACTCTTCCATATGTGTGTCTTGATATTTGGTTCAAACTGTTGTGTGGTTTCTCGAAATAGAGTTTTGTCTTCTCTCTCACACATTGAAGGACACTAATCAATTAATACTGCTGCCAGGTGGCAGATTTTCATCATACTTAAGATGACATATCTGTCCATGTTTTTCCCTTCTTGGCTTTAATAAAAGACACTCATGTTATCATTGTCCAGTACTGCAAACCAAGCTGATACTGATCTTTATACCTGTGCTTAGTGTCTTATGGATTATAGTGAGACCAATCATATACATATGCTTTATTTTATTTTAAATAGCAATATTAAAATCTCTTTTGATTTTACAAATTTTTGTGGAGTTCAGAATCCTATATGTATAATAAACAATGCCACATGTAAAAAAAAAAACGTCTTTAAGTGTATTGTAGAAAGCTTTGGTATATTATTATTATTATTATTATTATTATTATTATTATTATTATTATTATTATTATTAGAAGAAGAAGAAGATGATGATGATGAATTCCTTGCTTTTATGTAATTAATCGACTAAACCTCATAAACCATATATATATATATATATATATATATATATATATATATATATATATATATATATATATATATATATATATATAACTCAGAAATGTAGTGGATAAATGGTGGCTTTCAATTATCCTGAAATTACATCCTTTCAACACTTCTGCTATTATTCATCATTTAGGAAATTTAAACAATCATGCATCTTAGAAAATCTTTGCTTTTAAAATTCGCTAAAAGGTTTGGTAGACATTGTCCTCTTACAATTAATTTGAAGCAATATCTGTGAACCAGTAATTAGGAATCCAGATTTTTTTTTTTCGTTTTGTACAATCCTGTAACTCCTTGACACACTTCAGCAATCACAGTAAATTTACACAGAGCACTGCAGTTTATTGTCTTTTAGTTTACTTGAATTAAATGAATATTTGATTTTCTTTGAAAAAGTGAAAATGCTGCATAACAAGTTGATCATTGGTTTAATGCTTGCCTTTTCTATTTTACTAATGTGCTTGTGAAGGAGTACGGTAGGAGGAGGAGTACGGTACTGTAGACGTTAGGAAATGCGTTAAAGAATGATATTATTATTGATTTCTTACGCTTTAGTCGGGGAAAAACAAAAATTAGAATATTCCCTTCATAGATTTATTGGAGCTGTTTTTTTCCTGATTATTTTATACTTGCAATAAAAGCAAAATGCTCAAAGGGTCGCTGTTGACCATCATTTGAACATAATACTGAATCTTTCCGCCCATATATTAAATATTCAGCTGCTGACATCAGCGACAGTAAGAACAAGCGTTATACAAAACGGAGAAGTCTACTTCTTATCTCGCGTGGGTGGATTTTAATGATATTTACACATTGCATGAATAGAAGTAGGGTTACTGGCATCTGGTTTAGCATCGACTCCAAATAGATCAGCAGCTCAAATATGGGATCAAGGACGATCTCAGTGCCGATGTCTTCTCTACTAATGGCGCTTCTTTCCTTCCCTTTTCCTGTCGCCCATGGAGAACTGAGCTACA
>JAAGKR010015064.1:0-10449 GCA_011419295.1 Clarias macrocephalus
ATCATTAGCTCCAGCATGTACCACTATCTTAGAGAACCTATGCTGACCTAGAGCCCTAAGATTACCTGCTATGTCCGGTGCTCTGGCTCCCGGGATACACCTGACCACTGCCGCTGGCGCCCCTAAAGGCCTGGCTAATTTCACGTGTCTCAGTATGGAGTCTCCTATAACCAGAGCTCTTTCAGGTTTCTCAGCGGGTGCATCACTGAGGAGAGCGAACCTGTTGGACACGTGAAGCGCAGAAGAGGTGTGCTCCGGTGGGCTAGCCTTAGCGTTAGCTTTGGCTGAACGAGTATGCCGCCGAGTCGTCACCCACTCGCCCCGCTGGAGTCGGGGGCTGGTTATCTCCGCCTGCGGCACCCAGACTTTCCGCTACGGGAATAACGCTGCTCTCGCGCTCTCTAACCCTCTCTAGAGTCTGGATGCGCTCCTCTAATGCTAATATCTTCTCCGTCAGGGTGCTCACTAACACGCACCTATCACAAATAAAATTATCACTAATGACGGAGGAAGAATGTCTAAACATCCTGCACTCTACACACTGAGCGAGCTGAATGGTGGACATAGTAATGTACCTTTGTGCCGGAGTTGTGATTATTTGCTGATTGATTCGCTTGTTGTTGGTCAGATGATATGCGCGTTCTCTCAAAAAGCGCAAAAACTGATCAAGTCCAGTAGTATCAAAGCGTAAAAACTAGTTTGTTATTTAGTAAAAACGGGAAAAATGGACCATAAGAACCCAATTTCTTTTAGGTTACATCAGATATTTTTATTATTACAGTGTCATCACACTGTACAGGTGTAGAAACGTAGTGAGAAACAGTTCCCAGTACTGTAGTACAATAGATAATAATAATAATAATAATAATAATAATAATAATAATAATAATAAATAATGAAACACATTTATTATCACATTTAATAAAGAAAAAAAGGAAGTTTCTCATGTCATTGAGTGTGTGACTGTGTGTTTATCTGTCAGTGTTTACACTGGGCTCCTGGCATGTTAAACTGTTTATCATCATCAAAATGCAGATGTGCTTTTCCGCTAGGGAAGAAACCCAGTTTCTGTTGATATTTAATCCACATGGTGCTCATATTCTCTGTCTCTTATCTCTATAATAATTTTTAAGAGTTGTAGTAAATTTCAGGACAAATTCTGTGTTATGAATTTTATACACACCAACACATGGTGAAAGGGAGAGAGAGATTGAATTATATTACTGTTAACATTAACATAAAGGAATACAGGGAAAAGTAAGTAAAGAGGCACATGCCTGGTTTATTTTCATTAAGCATATGAGCCATCAGATTAATTTCTCACTGATTTACTTTGAGTTACAGATACTGGATAAAAGAATAGGCTAAGAATTAGACTCCTAGTAAGTAAAAGTGAAAAGAGTAGGGAGAGTGTAATAAAATCATACAAACCAATCTTACCATTGAACACTACTGCATATGTGTGCATCACAAAAGACCAGTAACCCCGTCTTACACTATAGCATCTGTATTGTCTGTTCCTGAGGGAGATGACTCCACAGGAATTTCCTGTGGAGAAATTTCTCTTTAGCCTATTTGTTTTTGCTGTACTCTGTGGCATCTACCAGAGAAAAGGATTCCTACAGGTTTGGCTAGGGTGTGTGTGTTCTTGGATTAATTTTCTATCTGCTTTCTGACCCTGGATGAGTGCAAGACCTTGACCATGGGATGTGCTCCAACAGTGATTATCTTAGCAGTCATAACTTATCAAGGCTTTGTTTGTTTTTTAGCTGATTCAGAGCACACAATGATTGAAATATACCACAGATTTACTGATCACTGAGGAAAACTGTATCAGCAGCCTCTATGGCAGAAGGAACACCCTCAGTTGGTAGAGAAAGTGCAATACATCTCCTGGATGTTTTTTTTTTGTTTGTTTGTTTGTTTGTTTTACAATGCAGGTTTCCCATTTCAGAAATGTCATAACCCATGAACTTGAAGGACATCACAGGTGATTTTGTGGTGGTCATTATAGTTCTTTGTGAAGTCAGCAGTCATCTCTACTGTATTAAACATGTCCAGCTCCAGGTTGTTTTGACTGCACCATATGTCCATGCTTTTGGCCTCACAGCTGCAATTTTGTCATCATCCTGGATGAGACCAGTAACTGTGGTGTAATCTGGAAACTTCCAGCGTTTGACAGAATGCATGATTAGTAGCCAGTCATTTGTATACAGAGAGAAGAGAAGTACACATCCTTAGGGACAACAGTGTTTACTGTGCTGGATGTCAATTTTCCCAGTCTCATCTGCTGCTATTCATCTGTTGGAATTCCAGTGATCCATTAACTGGTGGAGCAGGGCACAGTGAAATTTGTGAAAGCATGAATGCCACCTGTCAGTTTACTGCACATACCCCTAAGAAGTGTGAAAAAACAGGGATACATTGAGATAATGCAGTGCTGACTATAACAGGGAATAAAAAAAAGTTGAGTACACTCAAATAATGTAATATAAATATGTACAATTTATATATAAATATTGTGACATGGTGGTCCTTTTTGTCATTTAGCTTAGGCAAATCTATTCACAAAATGCTTGGTTAAATACGTATGTTTTTAGCCTAGACAGGCTGAGACTGTGTCTGAATCCCGAACATTAATAGGAAGACTCTTCCATAACTACGGGGCTTTGTAAGAAAAAGCTCTGCCCCCGACTGCAGTTTTTATAATATGTGGTACTGACAAGCAGCCTGCATCCTTTGATCGAAGTAGGCGTGGCAGATCATAAGAACCTAGCAGTTCACTCAGATACTGCGGCGCGAGGCTATTTAATGCTATATGTGTCAAAAGTAGTATTTTAAAATCAATGCGAAATTTCACAGGGAGCCAATGAAGTGAAGATAAGATAGGGGTGATGTTTTTGTATCTCATGGAGCAGCCAGGACACTGGCTGCTGCATTCTGAACTAATTGAAGCTTGTTTATGCACCTAGTTGGACAACCAGACAGTAAGGTGTTGTAATAGTCCGACCTAGAGGTGATAAAAGCATGAACTAGTTTTTCTGCATCATTTAGTGACAATATCTTCCTTAACTTGGCAATATTTCTGACGTGAAAGACTGCTATCCTGGTGATATTGTCTACATGAGCATCAAATGAAAGACTAGAATCTATAATCACACAGAGGTCTTTTACTGTTGTACCACATAGAACAGAAAGGCCATTTAAAATTACAGTGTGATCTAAAATCTTGCTTCTAGCTGCATGCGGTCCTATGACTAGAACTTCTGTCTTATCAGGATTAAACAGAAGGAAGTTAATTAGCATCCAGTCTCTTATATTTTTTACACATTGCTCAACTTTAGCAAGCTGGTTTCTCTCATCTGGTTTTGTTG
Organism: Clarias macrocephalus; assembly: GCA_011419295.1. NCBI lineage: Eukaryota > Metazoa > Chordata > Actinopteri > Siluriformes > Clariidae > Clarias > Clarias macrocephalus. The sequence continues at coordinate 3,375 of JAAGKR010015064.1, forward strand.
AGACATATAACTGTGTCGTCAGCATAACAGTGAAAATTAATATCACGCTTACAGGTTATGTTGCCCAAAGGAAGCATATAAAGGGGAAAAAAGCAGTGGGCCTAAAACTGAAACCTGTGGGACACCAAACTCCACTAGAGAACATGCAGAATAATCACTATTTAAATCTACATACTGATAACGATCAGTCAAATAGGATCTGGACCAGGAGAGGGCTGTTTCCTTAATTCCTACTACATTTTCTAATCTGTGAAGGAGAATACTATGATCAATTGTGTCAAAAGCTGCACTGAGGTCGAGTAACACTAGCATAGTTACGCAATCCTGATCAGAGACCAATAGTAGGTCATTTACTACTTTAACGAGTGCTGTCTCTGTGCTGTGATGAGCCCTAAATCCTGACTGATACAGTTCATGTATGCTATTTCTATGCAGATATGTGCATAGCTTCTCCACTACTATCTTTTCCAGAATCTTAGAGATAAAGGGGAGGTTTGATATTGGCCTGTAATTGGACAGCTGACCAGGGTCGAGGTCAGACTTCTTAATTATCAGTTTAATAACTGCTAATTTAAAAGCTTTTGTAACATACCCAATGCTGAGTGAAGAATTAATTATTTTCAACAGGGGTTCTGTTATTTCTGGCACTATCTGTTTGAGAAAATGTGTCAGTATAGGATCTAATATACAGGTTGATGAATTTGCAGAAGAGATGAGTGAAATTAGTTAATTCTCTTCAAGGGGAGTAAAGTATTCCAAGTTACGATCTGACATGGTTAGTTTAACATCTACATCAATTACATTGTCCGGTTTCAAAGCCTTAATTTTATGTTTACAATTTTATTATTAAAAAAGTTCATGAAGTCCTGACTACTGTATGTTGTTGTTGTGGAGATTTCTGCAGTGGTCTTATTTCTGGTTAATTTGGCTATGGTATTAAATAAAACTCTAGGATTATTTTTGTTATTTTCTGTAAGAGTGGAGAGATACACTGATCTAGCTAAACTGAGAGCTTTTCTATAGCTCAGGATGCTCTCCTTCCATGCTATTTGAAATACTAACAATTTAGTTTGACGCCATTTACATTCTAATTTCCGAGCAGTCTGTTTTAAACTGCACATGTGGAGCCAGTTTCTTATCTCTAATAATTTTCTTTTTAACTGGAGCTACATTATCTAAGGTGTAACGGAATGTCGACTCTTAAATAATCAGTCGCCTGATCGAGTTCTGTGGAGTCAGATGGTGATCCAATCAAAGTTGGTAACTCTGGGAGACTACTGATGAAGCTCTGTGTGGTAGTTGATGTGAATGTACTTTTAATACGGTAATGCGGTGCTGTGCATACTTTATTACTATGACACACTTTAATTGAGACAAGATAGTGATCTGAGATAACTTCAGGCAGTGGAATTGTGAATACGTTTCTTACACTTAATCCGAGGAATAATATCATTTATGATTTACTCCTACCGAGTACAGTATGGACATAAATACTGTTCTTAGAAGGTCTTCTGGATTCCCAAAAGAATATTAAAATCTCCAGCAATTAACACTTTCTCTACGGAAATGACTAGGTTTGAGAGGAAATCTGCAAACTCACGCAGAACTTCAGAGTGTGGCCCTGGGGGACTGTAAATGATAAATAGCGGGATCGACTGAGCAGACAATATTTGTAGCTACACTTTTTATGTTACTACAGAGAACTTCAAATGCATTAAATTCGTGTCTGTTTTTGTACGATAGCGTTTATTATCATTGTGCTGCCCTCGGTATATGTCCTGAATATAACTTGACAGCCAGATAAACACTTCCCTAACATCAAGACTCTGAAGATGATAATCTCCATGTCCACAGGTTTATTGATGTGAACAATAAAGGTGAAACTGAAATATTAAAAAGTACAAAAAAATAATCCAACTAAGCATCTGTTTAAAATGTACAGCTATACAGATGTGGTAAACTAGTAGAGGTTTGGTGACGTAGCTTCCTGTTTTTCGTATTGTTCCCATGAAAGTTCCTCATTTGTTTGTAACAGTGTTTAGATTATATTTTTCCCGTTTTTACTAAATAACAAACTGGTTTTGCGCTTTAATACTATTGGATTTTATCCGTTTTTTTTGCGCTTTTTGGGAGAACGCGCGTATCATCTGACAAACAACAAGCGGAATCCATCACCAAATAATTAAAACTCTGGCACAACGGTACGTTATCATGTCTACCATTCATCTCGTTCAGTGTGTAGCGTGCAGGATGCTTAGACATTCTTCCTCCGTCGTTAGTGGTAACTTTATTTGTGATAGGTGTGTGTTAGTTAGCACTAACGGAGAAGATATCAGCATTAGAGGAGCGCATCCAGACTTTAGAGAGGGTTAGTGAGCGCGAGAGCAACGTTAACCCTGTAGCGGAAAGTCTGGGTTCCGCAGGCGGAGATAACCAGCCCCCGACTCCGGCAGTAGAGCCCTCACAGTGGGGCGAGTGGGTGACGACTCGGCGGCATACTCGTTCAGCCAAAGCTAACGCTTTGGAGCATGCGTTCCGCTCCAAAATGTAACGCTCTGACTATCATACAAAAACACAGATTTAAATGTAATGCATTTGAAGCTCTCTATAGTAACATGAAGTCAAGTCAAGTCAATTTTATTTATATAGCGCTTTTAACAATTGACATTGTCGCAAAGCAGCTTTACACAATAAAAAGAAGTAAGTCTGAAGTCAGCTCAGTCGATCCCGCTAATCAGTACTCAGTAGGAGTAAATCAGTGTGTAGTAGGACCCACTCATAAAGCAGGTCACACTTTGAATTTAATATTATCCTTCGAATTAAGTATAGGAAATATAACCACAATTTCACAGTCTGAAGTTATCTCAGATCACTATCTTGTCTCGATTAAAGCGTGTCGTAGTGCTACCGCCTTAAACGTACATTTACATCAAATACCACACAGAGCTTTATCAATAATCTCCCAGAGTTATCAACTTTGATTGGATCGCCATCTGACTTCACAAAACTCGAACAGGCGAATGAATATCTAGAGTCAACACTTCCCTTAGATAATGTAGCTCCAGTTAAAAGAAAATGATAAGAAACTCGCTCCTTGGTATAATGACCACACACGCACTTTAAAACAAACCGCTCGAAAAATGAATGTAAATGGCGCCAAACTAAATTGTTAGTATTCCAAATAGCTTGGAAGGAGAGCATCCTGAACTATGAAAAAGCTTTCAGTGATGAGTAAACTAACCATATCACATCAGATCTTAGAATACTTTACTCCCCTTGAAGCGAGAGAACTAATTTCACTGATCTCTCCTTCAAAATTGTCAACCTGTATATTAGATCCTATACTGACACATTTTCTCAAACAGATAGTACCAGCAATAATAGAACCCCTGTTGAAAGTAATTAACTGTTCACTCAGCAGTGGGTATGTTCCCAAATCCTTTAAATTAGCAGTTATTAAACCGCTAAACAAGAAACCTGACCTTGACGCCTGTCAGCTTTCTAAATACAGGCCGATATCAAACCTTCCGCAAAACTTTATCTCCAAGATTCTGGAAAAGGTAGTATCACAGCAGCTATATTCACATCTACACAGAAATAGCATAAATGAACTGTATCAGTCAGGATTTAGGCCTCATCACACACTTGTTCCAGTAAAAGACCTTGGTGTGATCACAGATTCCAACCTATCATTTGAAGCCTGTGTAAATAATATTACCAGGATAGCTTTCTTTCACCTTAGAAATATTGCTAAGATAAGAAACATATTGGCACTAAATGATGCAGAAAAATTAGTTCATGCCTTTATCACCTCTAGGTTGGACTATTGTAACGCCTTACTGTCTGTTTGTTCAACTAGGTGTATAAACAAGCTTCAGTTGGTGCAGAATGCAGCAGCGAGGGTCCTCACTAGAACCAGAAGATACGAGCACATCACCCCTATCTTATCTACACTGCATTGGCTCCCTGTGAAATTTCGCATCGATTTTAAGATAATACTTTTGACACTTAAAGCACTAAATGGTCTCGCGCCACAGTATTTGAGTGAACTGTTGGTGTCTTACGATCCGCCACGTCTACTTCGATCAAAGAATGCAGGCTACCTGTCAGTACCACGTATTATTAAAACTACAGCAGGGGGCAGAGCTTTTTCTTACAAAGCCGCAAAGTTATGGAATAGTCTTCCTATTAATGTTCGGGACTCAGACACAGTCTCAGTGTTTAAGTGTAGGCTAAAAACCTATTTATTTAGCCATGCATTTTTGTAAATAGATTAGCCTTAGGTAAAGGAGCAGATCTGGGCGACTCATGGACATAGAGTATTATAGTGAACTGGTATGTTTAGATGCTGTCCTCCCCACTCTCATTGATCACTCAGGTTTGTTGACGGTGAGGTGATTGGTTGCTTTACATCTCAGGGTGCCCTCATGTCTGTGTTTCTTTCTGGCTCTCCCTTTTAGTTATGCTGTTATAGTTAGTCCTGCCAGAGTCCCTGCTTGCAGTTTGCATTAAATATACATTCACCTTATACATGTTTGACTGTGACCATACATAACTGCCATCTCTCCTTATTTTCTGCTCTCTCCTCTCTCTCTTTTCCCCATTCCCTGTCTCTCTGTCGAGCTATACATGTCACTCCTTAGTTACCAGTGATCCAGACCCCTCTGCCCTCTGGACCTGTCTAACCTGTCCTGGAGTCCTGCTTCAGGTTGGAGATCTTGTTGCATGGATGCCCCGTGTGGTCTGCACCTGGTGGCTGGGGATGGTTTCCACGAAGACTGTCTTGTCCTCGATTGATGCTGACAGCTGTTCTCTTGGGACCTGTCACTTCAGTTGTTCGATAGCTCAGGACTAGAATTTCCTACAGTCTACCTGAGCCTCCATGAACATACTGAAGACATTAAACACATCTCCTGTTATACTGAACTTCAAGTCTTACACAGTATTATGCTGATCAATCCCTGCTATCCGTTATCACCCAGATGAGGATGGGTTCCCTGTTGAGACTGATTCCTCTCAAGGTTTCTTCCTATTACCATCCCAGGGAGTTTTTCCTTGCCACTGTCACTCTCGGCTTGCTCATCAGGGACAATCTTATCATTTTGAATCATACCGATTGCATACAAACTTATTTCTTTTCGCTGTTAAAAGGACTATACGAATGAAATTGCCTTGACATGCATTGTTTTACTTTCTCACACAATGCAGACAGACAACATGCACAACAATCCCACAACATCAACTACAAGAAAAAGCTGGTTGGTGTTTTCTCTTTTTGCAACAATACAGAGCATCAGGGGAGAGCGCGAACGCAGTCCCCCACTATCAGAAATTATGCAGTCGAGATTCCCACATTTGGGGAATTCGCAAAGGTCAGCACAGCCTGAGTGCAATGGTGAACCTCGCTTTGGGCAAACCACCTTCTTGATCATGGTATCACCTCTCCCAGGTAAGTATGCCCTAGTTTGCCTGTCTGAGAACTGCCCTGCAAGAATGTCACAAGAGCTCCCCCACATGCACTATTTTACTTTCTCACACAATGCAGACTGATAACATGCACAAAGCTCCCACAACATCAACTACAAGAAAAAGCTGGTTGGTGTTTTCTCTTTTTGCAACAATACAGAGCATCAGGAGAGAGCGCGAACGCAGTCCCCCACTATCAGAAATTATGCAGTCGAGATTCCCACATTTGGGGAATTCGCAAAGGTCAGCACAGCCTGAGTGCAATGGCTGAACCTCGCTTTGGGCAAACCACCTTCTTGATCATGGTATCACCCCTGCCAGGTAAGTATGCCCGAGTTTGCCTGTCTGAGAACTGCCCTGCAAGAATGTCACAAGAGCTCCCCCACATGCACTGTTTTACTTTCTCACACAATGCAGACCGATAACATGCACAAAATTCCCACAGCATCAACTACACGAAAAAGGTGGTTGGTTTCTTCTCTTTTTGCAACAATACAGAGCATCAGGAGAGAGCGCGAACGCAGTCCCCCACTATCAGAAATTATGCAGTCGAGATTCCCACATTTGGGGAATTCGCAAAAGTCAGCACAGCCTGAGTGCAATGGTGAGCCTCGTCTTGGGCAAACCACCTTCTTGATCATGGTATCACCCCTGCCAGGTAAGTATGCCATAGTTTGCCTGTCTGAGAACTGCTCTGCAAGATTGTCAGCAACTGGATGAGGGTGGGTAAAAATCAGCACAGGGCCAGGCACAATTGCTGGCTCCTCCCCTTCCAGGTCAGCACAAGATTCTAGTCGGAATTCCACGCATGCTCCATCTACTGGCAGGCAGCACATGAATGCAAAATACTACCAGGAGTTTCACTAGGGCTCCCCCTACTGGCAGGCAGAACATGAACGCCAAATACTACCAGGAGTCTCACTAGGGCTCCCCCACATGCACTGTTTTACTTTCTCACACAATGCAGACAGACAACATGCAAAAAGTTCCCACAACATCAACTACAAGAAAACGCTGGTTGGTTTCTTCTCTTTTTGCAACAATACAGAGCATCAGGGGAGAGCGCGAACGCAGTCCCCCACTATCAGAAATTATGCAGTCGAGATTCCCACATTTGGGGAATTCGCAAATTCCCACAGCACAAAGTCAGCACAGCCTGAGTGCAATGGTGAGCCTCTCTTTGGGCAAACCACCTTCTTGATCATGGTATCACCCCTGCCAGGTAAGTATGCCCTAGTTTGCCTGTCTGAGAACTGCCCTGCTCCCCCACATGCACTGTTTTACTTTCTCACACAATGCAGACCGATAACATGCACAAAATTCCCACAGCATCAATTACAAGAAAAAGCTGGTTGGTTTCTTCTCTTTTTACAACAATACAGAACATCAGGGGAGAGCGCTAACGCAGTCCCCCACTATCAGAAATTATGCAGTCGAGATTCCCACATTTGGGGAATTCGCAAAGGTCAGCACAGCCTGAGTGCAATGGTGAGCCTCGCCTTGGTCAAACCACCTTCTTGATCATGGTATCACCCCTGCCAGGTAAGTATGCCCTAGTTTGCCTGTCTGAGAACTGCTCTGCAAGATTGTCAGCAACTGGATGAGGGTA
>JAAGKR010015065.1:0-10448 GCA_011419295.1 Clarias macrocephalus
GTGTTACAGTGTGTCAGTGTGTGTTACAGTGTGTCAGCGTATGTAACAGTGTGTCAGTGTGTGTTTTAGTGTGTCAGTGTGTGTTGCAGTCTATTAGTGTGTGTTACAGTGTGTCAGTGTATGTTACAGTGTGTCAGTGTGTGTTACAGTGTATTAGTGTGTGTTACAGTGTATCAGTGTGTGTTGCAGTGTATTAGTGTGTGTTGCAGTGTGTCAGTGTATGTTACAGTGTGTCAGTGTGTGTCGCAGTGTGTCAGTGTATGTTACAGAGTGTCAGTGTTTGTCGCAGTGTATTAGTGTGTGTTACAGTGTGTCAGTGTATGTTACAGTGTTTCAGTGTGTGTTGCAGTGTATTAGTGTGTGTTAAAGTGTATTAGTGTGTCTTACAGTGTATTAGTGTGTGTTACAGTGTGTTAGTGTGTGTTAAAGTGTATTAGTGTGTCTTACAGTGTATTAGTGTGTGTTGCAGTGTATTAATGTGTGTTACAGTGTTCTAGTGTGTGTTACAGTGTGTCAGTGTCTGTTAAAGTGTATCAGTGTGTGTTACAGTGTATTAGTGTGTGTTACAGTGTATTAGTGTGTGTTACAGTGTGTTAGTGTCTGTTAAAGTGTATTAGTGTGTGTTACAGTGTATTAGTGTGTGTTACAGTGTATTAGTGTGTGTTACAGTGTATTAGTGTTTGTTACAGTGTGTTAGTGTCTGTTAAAGTGTATTAGTGTGTGTTACAGTGTATTAGTGTGTTACAGTGTGTTAGTGTGTGTTACAGTGTGTCAGTGTGTGTTACAGTGTGTTAGTGTGTGTTGCAGTGTGTCAGTGTGGGTTAAAGTGTATCAGTGTCTATTACATTGTGTTATTGTGTATTACAGTGTATTAGTGTGTGTTGCAGTGTGTCAGTGTGTGTTACAGTGTGTTAGTGTGTGTTATAGTTTGTTTATACTACGTATATGTGTTATATGTGTTTCAGTTTGTTCGTGTGTGTTACAGTGTGATAGTGTGTTAGAATGTTAGTGTGTGTTACAAAGGGTTGGTGTGTTCCAGTCTATTAGTGTGTGGTACAGTGTGTCAGTGTGTATTACAGTGTGTTCATGTGTGTTACAGAGCTCGAGGGCTTTTATAACGTTAGTGTGTATAAGTCTGTTAGTGTGTATAAGAGCCTAACAGAGGTTTAGTGTATATTATATAGTGTTAGTGTGTATTTTAGTGTGTTAGTGTGTATTATAGCATAATTGTGCATTATAGTGTGTTAGTGTGTACTACAGAGCAGTAGTGTGTATTACAATACGTTCCTGTATTAATGTGTATTGCAGCGCCTTAGTATGTACTACTGAGGTGTAGTGTGTATTATATAGTTTTAGAGTGTATTACAGTATTATTGTGTATTCATGTGTGTTATTGTTTATTGTAAATTATTAGTGTGTGTTGCAGAGTGTTAGATTGTCTTATATAGTGTTAGTGTGTTTTAAAGAATATTAGTGTGTATTAAAGTGTCATATATCATTTCTTCAAGCACTCATGTCACACCACGTCACGTCTGTACTTACAGCAGGCGCAGCACACATGTTCCACGTCTCGTACAGACCCACTCTCCCGTCACGTCTCATACATACTAACAGAAGTAAATGGACAGAGAGAAATATGACGGGTCATTTGTGTTATTGAAAAAGCAATCGGTTACGTCTGGCAGCTCGCCCTGACACAGCCCTCCATCACCCCCCACATTCAAGTGCTCCATTCCATATAAAAATGACATCATCTACACGCCATAAATCCTAGCGCGCACACACACACACACACACACACACACACACACACACACACACACACACACACACTTTTCCTGGTAGTATTATACGCATGGAAATAAAATCAACTACAAGCATGATCTCACTGACTTTAAGCATGTAATGAGATAAGAGGATTGTGTAAAATAAAAGCCTGAGTTCTTTCTTCATGCTTTTTCCTCTCTCTCTCTTTACCCATCATCTCTGGAATCATGGAAAGAATTTTTTTTTTTACGCTTTTCAGCTTCCCATCTCAGTTTGAATTATTCATGTTCCTGGTAGGAACAAGACGTGTGGTTTAGAAGGTGTGTGTGTGTGTGTGTGTGTGTGTGTGTGAGAGAGAGAGGATCGCACTTCTTTCATCTGCTTCCTGTGTGGATGGGAGCTGTGTGAATCTCATGAATACCTCAGTGATAGCGATTGTTTCGGAAGACTTCCTCCTTTTCCCCGAGTCGGCACGTTGAGCTTCTGATGGTCGGATGCACTAAAGGCGAAATTTCCACATCCAAGCTGTAGGCCTGCCTCGAGATCTGAGCTCCTGGGAACTAAAGCCTAAGACTTCATTAAGGACATTGTTTTTTTAAATCTTATTTTACATAATGCGTTAAATAGTAATTTTTTCTTATTATAAAATGAACAGAGCGTCACGTTAACTTATTCTTATTGTATGATTTTTTTTATGAAGTTGTGGAATGTTTTTATTAGACGATTCGTTCATTTTCATATGACTTTTTTTTACATTACTTTCATGTCATTTTGTATAAATGATTAGTTTAGTTACACACGATTCATGATTAGTTTAATTTGACACGTGATTTTCACGTGAGACTAATTCATGTTTGTGTGAGTCATTTATTTGTATGTAGAATTTTTGGCATAGGCCAAAAAATGACTTGGTCACTTTAAAACGACTCATTTTCTTCTCTGTTGTTTTAAAAAAAAAATTCATTCGATTTTTCATAATTAAAAATTTTTCATAATTTTTTTCAAATGAATAATTAATTTTATTTGACTCTTTAGGTTTCACATGATTTAAAAAAAATATTTATCTGCATGATTTGTTCATTCTCTCACATGACTGGTTTTCTCTTCTGCCATTTGATTTAATTAATTTCACACATTTTTCTAATGAATAATTTGCTTTTATGATTCATTCATTTTTCACATTATTTTTTCTTTCTACTAATTGATATGTTTTTTTTCTTCTTCGTTGGTTTTCATGATTAATTACATTTCACCTGAATTTTTTTTTCAAAAGATAATTTATAAATAAATTCATTCATTTCCACATAACTTTTTATTTTTATTTTTTGATGTTTCATTTATTTTTCACATTTTACTTTTATCCTAACATGTTTTAAAGTATCTCTCCATGGAGCTTTTCTCCAGATTTGATTTCCAACACAAATCTTTCTCCCCACTGCAACTGCTATTAATATTGCACGATATATCTTTTGCAGTTGTACATGACCCAGTATCCCAGAGTGCTGTAATCCCATTATTACGCTCTGCTAGCTTGGCTGGCCTCCCTGGCACCGGGCTTTCCACATGGCATTTCAGCAGGAGAGTTCTGACCAGACTGGCATTGCAACGCCCACCAACATTCGACCACTTGACACGTTCGCCTTCTTCCGTATGTCTAGTACCTGAGCGCTTTTTCTGTCTTCTTGTGAGGTTTTATCAGGACTTATACATGGAAAGTTCCTTGTAGTCAGGGTTCCGTTAGACATACACTTAAGTCTAGTTCATAATGATTAAAATCACTTGTCTTGCAAGATTTCTTCTTGAATTTCTCTAGGAGCACCCGAGACAAAATGGCTTCCACGCTCATCATTTCGCCGAATACAGAACAGCACTTGTTCCTATTATTTTGCACGGTATTCTTATATCATGTGTAATAAAAGCAAAAAAAAAAAAAAAAAATAAAATCAAAAGTAACTTTAATTCATTTCACCAACCTCCAGCACATCCACTCCTCAATCATTCATAATCTATTATCAATAACGTGTTAAGTTCATGCTAATGTATGCAAATCAATACTTCTGAACAGCAGTTATGCTTTGGGGCGGACGGCATTTGTGTGGAAGTAATGATTCGTGCCTGAAAGCCTGGGCTGTTATTAACATTAATGTGATGCGGCTGCTTAAGGATTGAGGAACGATGCGAAGGACCCGATAAATAATATTACAGCAGTTGATTGTTATTTCTAGACACGTGACCAAAAAGGAAAGAAACAACACTAGCCAAGTGATACGTGTTCGCTTTTCAAACATATAGTGCAAGTGTACTTTTTAATGATTTAGCAAAATTTGTATAGAAGAAGGAATTATTTATGAATCATGAATTAACGTTACTGAAGCTAGCAAAGTCAACAAAGGTAGCTAAAGCTAACAAAGCCAACTGATGATAAAGTGTTCTGTAAATGCTTAATGATCATCTTTGTTAAAGAAAAAAAAAATCAAAAGATCAATTATAACACACAGCATTTAGGCTATCTATCTATAATCGAATCGTTATCTGATTGTATCAGTTACTAAGTACTTGCTGGAGTGATGTTAGGCGATTGCTGCACTATTCCAAGTGGTGCTTTATCACACCAGGAGGTAGCTAAGGATCCAGATGGTCACTAGGGCGTTGCCATGATATCCAGGTTGGCAGCGATGTGGGATGTTGCTATGTTATCCATACTTGTCGCTAGGGCGTTGCTATGATATCCTGGTTGGCGGCGAGTGCGTTTCTATGGCTACAGAAGTTGTTACTAGGGTGTTCCTATGTTATCCCAGAGTGTGTCTATGGTGTCTATGGCCATGAGGGTGTTGCAATGACATTCTACGGTTGTTACTAGGGTGTTGCTTTGGTATTCAGGATGGGCATCAAGGTATTGCTAAGGCAACAAGAATGGTCACTAAGGTGTTGATTTGACATCCAGGAAGGTCAGTAATGTGTTTCTATGACAACCAGTATGGTCCATAGTGTGTTGTTGCTATGACATCCAGCAGGTGATTTGAAATGACATCCAGGATGGTCAGTAAAGTGTTGCTATGGTAACCCAGGTGTAAAGCTGCGAACTGCCTTGTGAAAATATCCAGAGTTAAAGATATTCCTAACAAGTGAAACTGATCTGAGTTGAGTGGACGTGGCTGCTGTCCCAGCTGTTGTATTCCAATTGGCTGGTAAACTCCCAAGTGGCTGCTGCGGTGTTGATCAGTGGTTGGGTCGACTCTTAATCCTTAAACACAATGTAAATTAAACTTCAATCAATACTGCTCTCCTCCTTTGACGATAAAAAGTCCCTGGTGTGTGAAGGGTGTCGTCACTCTGACCTCACTGTGGGAAATGGAGTTCAGGATAAAAGCTCTGTTTCTTAAGGGGATATTAAGCAAAGAAGTCTGATTATTGACTGACATGTGCATCCATTATCAGATTTCTTAAGTGCATGTGAGTGTGATGATCAAATTATCGCCGATCAAATTCGGTCTTTTTGTGCAGATCAGATTATTTCGTATGGGTGAGGAGCAGAAGGAAATCCAGCACAAGCTCGACGTAACCACAAACGAGACGGATGTTTGGAGCAGTAACTCGACAACAGCGACAATTCACAGTTCCTTCATTTCCTTGAACGGATTTTTTAACAAACCTCAATCTTAATTTAAATGTATTATTTATTATATTGCCTTTATTATTAGCTTTTTTTACTATTAAAAAATATTATATAAATATAAAAAAATTCTATATAAAAATTATTATTATTATGATATATTTTTTATTATAGATGAGATTGTGAATAACTTGTAAAAGTAAGAATAATTTATCATATAAGAAACACATATAGTGCACGTTATGATTTGACGAAGTAGTTACTGAAGGAATTTCAGGTGATTGCTATGGTATACTGTGTTAAAATAAAATTTCAAGGTCCAAACTTCACACAGGTATTTTTAATCATGCGATCAGTTAGTTTAAAAATTCCATATAAGTACCTTCTTAGGCTTCATTCTGTTTCCATATACCATTGACGCGCATTTTGTATTTTGCCCCTCAGTTCTCACTCACTCACTCACTCACTCACTCACTCATCATCCATACCGCTTTCTCCTGCAGTCAGGGTCGCAGGGGGCCTGGAGCCTATCCCAGGAGACGTACTGCAGGGCACGAGGCGGGGTACACACCGGACAGGGTGCCAAACCATTGCAGAGCACACACACACACACACACACACACACACACACACACACACACACACACATACTCTTATTCACACACTACGGGCAATTTGGTAACACCAATTAGCCTAATCTGCATGTCTTTGGACTGTGGGAGGAAACCAGAGTACCAGGAGGAAACTCAACAAGCCCGGCGAGAACATGCAAACTCCATGTACACAGCGACGGGAATCGAACCCTGCTGGGAATCGAACCCGGGTGGGATCGAACCCGGAGCCTGGAGGTGCCATGCGACAGTGCTAACCACTAAACTGCCCCACCCCATGGCGCCATCACCATGAAGCAAACTTAAAGTACCAGTTGTTCTACTTTTGCAATTGAATCATATTCAATATGTCGGAGTTGAAATGACCTTTTTAGTCGAATATACATCAGTGTGCTTGTCTCGGATTTTTTTTTTCTCCACTAAAACTAAATATCGCAGATATTTTTATTATCTTGTTTGTTCACTGTTGCTGTCGAACCTTCTGATTTTTACGTATGTACGTAGCAAGCTAGTCTGGTAGCCAGCTAATTTGAACAATCAAACTATTCTACTTTATGTGAACCGTTTTAAACCGAGCTAATTACATTTTATCACACCATATTTGAACTGGGATCCAGCGCGTGCCATCTTCATACTCTCTAGCATATTCCCATGACACCGGCATTGATGTTGCCTCGGTTCCTCTGGCCTCAAAGGTGTCATCATGAAACGATTTGTTTTCACATCAGAAAGTCCTGGAACGCATCCAATAGAGGACCCAAGGTCAAAGACTCTGACCTTAAGGGTGCATTCAGACCTGGATCGTGGTTGTTAGAGAGTCCGACGAGGACGAAATGAAAGCATAAACTCCGCAGCCGATGACTTTGCAAGAGCTCGGGGAGCTGATAGTCAATCGGCCCATAAAGCTGAGAGCTACAATTCCGTCTCGCTTATGAACTTTCTGCTTGCGTCCAAAGAAAGAGCCAGGCCGATCGATCCTTCCGGGAATAATTTCACGTAGAAGCTGCGGTTAAGAAAAAAATAAATAAAATAAAATAAAGTCCTGCTGATGGCAACACTTTCATTTCTATGACTCATCAAGGTGCACAAATGAACATCGTAAGAGTTAATTCCACCCCAGGGAATTTGGCTGCGTGTGCTTTTCCTGTCAGTGTGCTGATGGATAGGCAGACATTGTTGTTTCACAAATATATATGGAATATACACTGAGAGAAAAAATATATAAATCTGTAGCGCTTTAAAAGACTCCACGGGGAACCCTTAAAAGTTCCACATAAAACTCTTTAACACAAAGCATGAAGTAGAGAACAGGAACAATTCACCATCCACAAATCCTTCAAGGACGATATTATCCTTTAGTAACCGTACTTAGTTTTTCTAGATTAATAAAATAATATTATAATCCAGACAAGATCATCGAGTTCAAATCGAGCATCAGAATAGGGACGAAAGATAAAGATTGTCTGTGTTGTTGGAGTATTTACTGGGATTTTCACACACAACCATGTCTAGGATTTACAGAGAACGGTGTGAAAAAGAGAACATCTCCAGTGAGGGCAGAGGAGAACGTCCAGGCTGGGTCGAGCTGATAGAACGGCAACTGTAACTCAAATAACAACATCTCATGGTATGCTGAAGAACCTTGAAGCAGAAGGTGCCGCTCTTGTCAGCCATGGACAGGAACCCGAGGCTAGAACTGGGTTCTCCAACACTGGACAACGCGAGATCGGCGCCTTGTCTGATGAGCCTCGATATCTGCTGCGACATTCGTGTGGCCGGGTCAGAATTTGGTTTAAACAACATGCAAGCATGGATCCATTCTTCCTGGTATCACAGGCTGGTGCTGCTGGCGGGACCCGTTAGTGTCAGTTGAGCTTGGTGTAAATGCCACAGCCTACCTGAGTCTTGTTGCTGACCGTGTCCATGCCTTCATGACCACAGGATAACATGCCATTACACAAACTCATCTTAAACTGGTTTCTTGAACATGAGAATGAGGTCACTGTACTCACACAGGCCTCACCAGTCACCGGATCTCAGTACAGTGGAGTGGCTTTGGGATGTGGTGGATTAATCTGCAGTTATCATCATGTCAACATGGACCAGAATCTCTAAGGAATGAAGAATTTGAAAAGTTTTTTTTTTTTTTTTTTAAAGGTTTCTTCCTATGGCCATCTAATCCTTGTCACCATCACCCTCAGCTTGCTCATCAGGGACAAACTCATATATGTACTGTATATAGTATATTAGTATCTTACAAAAGTGAGTACACCCCTCACATTTCAGCAACCACTTTATTACATGTTCTCAAGGGACAGTACTATTGAAATGAACGCTGGATATAATGTGCAGCTTGTCCTCTAACAATAAGTCAACATGCAGACTTTATTGCCTAAATAACTGGCAAGGAAAATGAGTACACGCTAAGTGAACATGTCAAAACCGTGTCCAAAGTGTCAGTATTTTGTGTGAGCACCGTTGTTATCTATCACGGCTTTAATCCTCCTGGGCCTGGACTTCACCAGAGCTGCACATGTTGTTGCTGGGATCCTCTTCCACTCCTCCATAAGGACATCACGGAGCTGCTGGATGTCAGACACACGGCGCTGCACCACCTTCCTCTTGAGGACGCCACACAGGTGCTCAATAGGGTTCAGGTCTGGAAACAAACTCGTCCACTGACAAACACTTGGACATGATGAATAGGTCATGTGACTCTGCATGGTTAAAGATGTACAGCTGTTATCACTTATTAGGGTGTACTTACTTTTGTTGCCGGCTATTTTGACCATAATGTCTGTATGTTGAGTTATTTTCAGAGGACAGTAAATCTATACTGTTACACAAGCTGCACACTGACAAGTGTCATTTCTATAGTATTTATGTTTTAAAGCTGCTGGTGGCACTGTGGTGTAGGGATTCTCATGGGGTCTGCATGTTCTCCCCGTGCTTGGGGGGTTTCCTCCGGATACTCCAAAGATGAGCAGATTAGGCTAATTTGGTGTTCCCAAAATTGCCTGTAGTGTGTGAATGAGTGTGTGTATGTGTGTGTGCCCTGTGATGGATTGGCACCCCGTCCAGGGTGCACCCTGCCTCGTGCCCTAAGTCTCCTGGGACCCCCCCAGCGAAACTGAATATAGGATTAAGCGGTATAGATGATGAGTGTAAAGCTGCCTCGTGATAAAGTCCATTGTTAAAAGCGCTACACAAATATAGCTGACTTTAATAGAATTAAAGTCACACCCATGAGCGACCTTTTTTTGCAGAAAAATTATATAAGGTCACCTTGAGATACACATCCGTCATTTTACAAACCCATGTTGTGGGCATGGCCAGTTATTGGCCTTATACGTACGTGCCTTCATGGGATATGTTTGTGTTTCCACTACACAGCAGTTGCCCTGGTGCGAAGGAAAAGAAACATGCACCATGGAGTGTTTCAGGATTTTTATTACTGATTAAAATAATTTAACAGATTTTTTTAATGCTTGTCCCGTCAATAGTTTGCACACTGGGTGGAATCATGTTCTCATAAGATCATCTCTACTTGAGGCTCCTCACTGAGCCTCTGGACGTCACGTTAACGCATGTTACTTATTTATTTTGATGTCGTTTGTGATCCTGACAGCTCAACACGTCATTAAAAAAAAACACCCAGCTGTGCTCATATACATCAATTAACTTCACAGCGCGCCACTCTATCGAAATATTACCTCGCACAGCTGGACGTCAGCGTCTCCGGCTTGCCGGCGATTATATGGACGCTGGTTAAACAGACTCAGCGTGGAGACGGAGACGGAGACGGAGCTGTCATGGAAACGCTTTCAGTTCCTCACGACACCGTGTTTATCGAGAAGAAATGAAATTGGGTTTTTATTCAGTTTGTCAGAGCAGTGCTATGATTCAGAAACAGAATTGGTTTTACAGGACAAGTACGATTCATTTAGAAGGAATCTGATCTGACAGAGGCAGTCTAACGAGAAGTTTGAGGAATAAAAATGAACGGATACGCTGTGAGTGAAACTCGCTGTCTTAAAAAAAAAAGAAATGATAAAAAATTCTTCTCTCTGCAGCTCTTGAGGCTTCAGTTGGTATATTTGGCATCGCTGTTAAACCCGCACCCACGGCAAAAGACAGACGGATAAAAGAGTAGAGTCTGTCCAACTTGTGATCAGGAAACATTTATTTTCCCTCCTATGCTCCCTTGATTTTAAACCTGTGTTCAAAAAGGCAAAGAGAGAGAGAGAGAGAGAGAGAGAGAGAGAGGAGAGAGAGAGAGAGAGAGAGAGAGAGAGGAGAGGGGAGAGAGAGAGGGAGAGAGAGAGAGAGAGAGAAAGAGAGAGAGATAGAGAGGGAGAGAGAAAGAGAGAGAGAGAGAGACAGAGAGAGAGAGAGAGGGGGAGAGAGAGAGAGAGAGACAGAGAGAGAGAGAGAGGAGAGAGAGAGAGAGAGAGAGG
>JAAGKR010015066.1:0-10445 GCA_011419295.1 Clarias macrocephalus
AAAAAAAAAATAAAAATAAACTTAGTTAAAGACACAGTGTTTCATAAAATATCAAAGTGTTTTTGAACCATGTGTGTTTTTGTGTTTTTTGAGTAGCTCATAGAATACATTGCAAGCCCAATATTGCCATGTAATTCATGTTCATGATGAGGCTACAGTATGTAAACGTCTGCCCACATAGCAAGTGTTTATTACCACAACACACTCATCAACTCATTAATTGTTTTGGGTATCAATTTATGAAAGTTCATTATTACAATATACGCTTGCATATTCAGTTTTCCTAAACCTGATTGTTCTTGTTTCAAAAGTTTTATCTCAGAATTTAACAGTAGAATAAAGTAGACTAACTTAGAGCATGTCTCTATAAGAAAGAAGAAGAAAAAAGAACAGTGGCATGACCCAAATTCAGGAGCACGACCTAACAGGAACAATCACGATGAAAATGCTGCTTAGTCTGACGGTTTCTCATCCTCATGCTGAGTGCTGCACACCTAGGCTCTGAGTGCACAGTGCAGTTCACCATGATAAAGTGATGATTTTCATATTCCCACATGTTTGTTTACATTGCCACCTGTCTTCAGTTACAATCCCTGTCCCGTCTCATCATTAGTCCCCTCCGTTGTGTGTAATATTTGGTCTCAGGGAAGTTTTTTCCCTAACTTCCGCTTAGTTATCTGTAGAACCCCTTGATTTTGTTCTGTGTTGTCACTCAGATTTCGATCCCAGCTCCTGTTCTGTAATTTCACAGTTCTGACGAGCCAGTCAGAAACAGAGACATATAAAAATACAATGCATGGTGCACTGGTGGATTAGACCACCACTCTGAGGCTCTGATTTGCCGAAAGGGTGGACCGAGATCCGGATGCCTACAAGGCTGGGGTAGGCTATGGAACCATTCGAACCGTAGCCTACCCTGATTTGATGAGCCTTAAAAAGAAGAAGAAAAAAAAGGCCATCGTCTGAACTGCTTGTCTGGCCTCTTGGGGTCTACAAGCCAAGCTAATGTTAGCAATGGAGAAATATAATGCAAAACATTACAGGTTATTACATTTTCACTCTGCTTAATTCTGAACGGAAATTAACATATTATTGATTAATTGTTACCAGTCCTACCTTCCACTTACATACTGTATCTCCTATAGACTGTATATACAGTATATATATATTTCTAAAGCTCCTAATCAATATTTATGAAGTCGAAGTGGGTTTTAGTGTCATTCCTACTTGCTTTTATACATGGTAACAAAATGTCAAATGCAAAACAGTCATATAAAAAAAGCAAATAGCGAACAGTGTGAGATGAGAGTAGGACAATAAATAAACAAGCCAAATACAAAGAACGATGCATGATGATAAACAAGACACCAGTGCTGTGTGGGAGCCGTGAGAATTTAATAGAGAACAGTACGGTTTGTGGTGTGGGTGCTCATGACCCTGTCACCAGTCAACAATCCACCGGTTGCTCTTCCTTGGACCACTTTTGGAAGGGACTCACAACTGCATTTCGGAAACAACCCAGAAGACCTGCCCTTATGGAGCTGCTCTGAGCCTGTCGTCTAAACGTTACAGTTTGGCCAAAGTCAAAAATACCAAAAATTCAGATCCAAAGCTTTCGCATCCTTCATGCTTCCAACACATTAACTATGAAAAGTGACTGTTCACTTGCTGTCTAATACTGTATATCCCACTTCTTGACAGGTGGCAGTGTAATAAGATCATCAATAATCATCAACATTAATTTCACCTGTCAGAGGTTTTCATGTTAATTCTAATCTAATCTTAGTCAAATCTAATGTTAAATCTACTCGTTCTTGTTTTATTATTATGGTTTACATGGTGCATAAATGTACATTAAGTTTTTTTAAGTGGATTTACATTCGTGCTGTAGGCACTTCTACTTACATGATGCTTACTACAAGTAAAAAGGTGTGTATTTTCAGACGTTTCGAACCCCTTTCCTATTCTGTGAGTGTAAATTTTGGGTACAGTAGTGCATAATTTGTAATTCACCATAATTAACAATTTACCAGACATTTTGCTGTGAAAATCTTTATCAGGCTTCTATTTGTACCCATTTTTGTTAATAAGCCCCCATATAGTATAACGGCAGCAAGGTGGCTTAGTGTTTAGTCTTGCACCTCCAGGGTCTGGGTTCGATTCCCGCCATGGGGTCCATGTGCATTTTGGTGCGTTTTCTCCAGGTATTTCGGTTTCTGACTTACATGCAGATTACTGTAGGCTAATTGGTGTTTCCAAATTAAATAAGTGTGTGTGTGTGTGTGTGTGTGTGTGTGTGTGTGTGCGTGTGTGTGAATATTGACCGGAGGTCCTACCACGTTCTTGAAATAGGAGTGAACACAATGGTCACCATTGGTGTCCACTGTCCCTGGTTGGATTACAGAGGTTCCTAGATGGATGGATGAACTAAAAGTAAAAACGTGTGTATTTTAAGACCTTTTAAAACGTATCCTGTTCTGTGAGTGTAAGTTTCTGTAGCTCATAATTTGCTTCACCATAATTAGGACACTTTGCTGTGAAAACATTTCTCAAGCTCCTAGACATACGGATTTTCATTCATTAACAAGCCTCCAGTATAAATACATCAGCTTGAGACAGTGCAAATATAAGCTTTCTTTCCAAACCTATACAATAATATTGCATATAATAATTAAAGTACAGTAAGATGAATCAGAAGACGTCTCCTTCATATGGATATGGATAGATGTGCCCAAATGACAAAACTCTTTGTAAAGTCTTGTTTTTTTTTTTTTCATTTGTACATAATTATTTGTGCATGATATAAGTTTGTTGAAGAATATAATATAGTTAATGTATTCTTAATATATTATGCATGTAATAGAGGATTTCATTATAAATCAGCTCACCTGAGGCTCCGCACAAGAGCACACTGAGGACGCAGATGTGCATGCTTGCAGCTCCAAGCGCCATGTGAACTGGAGAAAAAAAAAAGAAAAAGAAAAAAGTCCAAGTGTAGAGAAGTGGTGTACGGTTAAGGTCGGTCTCTGTGTGTTAGTCCATTAGTAGTGATGTTGATAATAACGGAGAGAAAGGGTGAAAATCGCCTCGTGTGCGTGCAGCCAGTGTGGAGGAGAGGAGAGGAGAGGAGAGGACGGGACGCTGGTGTATGTGCGAATAGATGACAGTGGTGTGCAACTGGAGGTGCGCACCAAGCACACACACACACATACAGAGAGAGAGAGAGAGAGAGAGAGAGAGAGAGAGAGAGAGAGAGTAGTCCAATTAGATAACCAAAAGTTCACATTTTATTCCATTATTGTTGACTCTTAATGATACTGACTGGAGGCCTGTCACAGGAACATTAGGCTCGGAGGAGGAATCCACCCTGGACATGATGCCTGTCCAATGCATGGGCATTATTCACAACAAACGACAATTTATCACAGACTTTTCACATACAAGAGGAGAACAGAGACCCCAGATAAAACTCACATACACAAGGATAAAAAAAAAAATAAATAAATAAAGCGAAACTCTGCACATGCAGATAAAATCAGGGACGCTGGAGACTGAGGAAGCAATGCGATGCGCTGAATATATTACTATCTGTATGACACCAAATGTATTTCTTTTTCAGGTTGAAGCTCATGTACATGACTGTCTGTCTTTCTGTACGGCAGAACTCTCTGTCTAACCTATTGATACAAAGAAATCACATTTTTATATGGCTGAGTATCTGACGCCCTGTTTACACTAAGTTGTACTTCTTCAGTTGTCAGACAAATACACTCCCTGGCCGGTAATCGGAGAGTGAATCAGATGAGAAATGGAAAAAGTCGATCGGATAAAGACGAAGTTTTGTCTTTAAATGATATCAGCGTGTTAAAATTCACTTATACCACTTCAGGGGTGAAAATATTAAGTGGAATGTAATCGAAGATTTCGCTCTTGTCACTCAAAGTCACCCAAATCCTTATGCTTGTCCATTCTTTCTACACATCAACTTCTGGGACAAAATGTTCACTTGCTGCCTAACAGCTGCCACTTCCAGTCACCACTGTAATGAGCTACTGGAACTGTAGGTGGCTACTGTGCGAAGAGTCCGATTATTACGGCTTATAGGTAGGGATGGGTCGCTCGACACCCAGTTTCGACCCACGTCTCGGGTTTTCCGACACGCTAGAGCATTGCTTGAAATCACGTGACCTGTGGAAATGAAGCTTCATTACCTTACTGACATGTCATGCAGGGCTCAAACATAGAGCGCATCGATTGCGCCATCCCATACCCGCTGTCCATTTATTCCAATGTTATAATTATATCCATAATTGTCATGCCTATATGTTTTGACGTGGTGCAATGACGTGTGACGTGAGTACAAATGAAAAAGTCTTTATTGCCATTATATTGTCCAAAACAAAACAAAAAAAAATATATGGAAATTTTTTTTTTTACTTCTGCACAGACACACCACCATCTTGCCAATTACATATGTTTATTAAATATACAAACAAAACCTTACAATGAACAAAACATGACCGTTAATGGCACGGCTGGTGTAGGGATTTTTTTGACCACCGGATGGGGAAGTAGAGCACAGTGTCAAAAAGCTTCGAAGCATCAACGCAGTTTGTTGTAAAAGCTTCACTGGTTCGGCAGCTTCGTTCGGCACATCCCTAGCTATAGGACCGGGTCGGAGCAACTCCAAAACCGCAGCTCTGGTGGGACGTTCATGGTGGGATGTTCATGGCCTGCAGTGGTCAGGACAGAGCAAAAGTGATCCAAGGAAGGAAAACCGGTGAACTGGGGTCAGGGGGACGGGTGGCCAAAGCTCACTGGTGCACATGGGGAGTGAAGGCTGACCCGTGTAGTCCGATCCAAAAGAAGAGCTAGTGTAGATCAAAGTGTGGAAAAGGTTAATGCTGGTTTCAGTAGAAAAAAGTCAGAACACACAGATCATATTCAATATAGGCAGGTGGTCATACTATTATGGCTGTATATATATATATATAATATATATATATATATTCAAAAATACTGTTAATAATAAAAAAAGTAATTAAAATAGTATAACCACCCTTTGCTTAAAATATAGTCTCAGGTTCAGTGCAGCTTTATAAGGAAATTAGTTGCTTAGTTTTACTGAACGTCCTGCAGAATCAGTCACAGTCCTCCTGAGGACTTTCACACCTGCTTCTTTTTTCATGCAGTAAAACCCAGAAGCTTATTATGATTATTATTATTATTTGTCGGAAAAGTAATATACTGCTTTCTTTTCTGGCCTACAGATATTTTCCTGTAAGATTACTTTTTTTTTTTTTTTTTTTTTTTTTTGGAATACTAATGTTTGAAATCATTTTTTCTGACTTAATAATGAAATCATAAAATAAACATCTATAACAAAGTGTATAAAGTTTATATAAGGAGCAAGTGTGACTAGAAGAACTCAAATTCTAAAGCAAGCTCAGTAAAACCAAACAGTTGTTCTACGTTGGGGAGCGTACAAAAGACAAATGCTATAAATAAAGATGTTTTCTAAACATGTACAAGAAACATCTATAAATATTATAGAAATATTACTATATACTAAATATTACTATTATAGAAAATATTATAAAACTTTTCATAAATATTTCTATGAAAATTATTGTTGGTCGCTATATATAATATGTTGCTTTCTTTACAGGCATGCAAATATTCTTCTGTAATGTTATATATATATATATATATATCATTTACAGTACTGCCCAAATTAAATAACCCATAATTTCCTCATATGAAAATAAATTAAATAATGTACTTTAAATAAAATAAAAAAACATTTTACTGCTGACAGGCTGCAAAGTGCCTAAAGATACAATTAAAAAATCAGTTGCTTATGAAACAACCTCAGCAGCGACCTCATTTCCCCTCTCGTCTGTTCCAACCACTCAGCATTCAGCATCACCAGTATATAATCA
This sequence comes from Clarias macrocephalus, assembly GCA_011419295.1. Lineage (NCBI taxonomy): Eukaryota > Metazoa > Chordata > Actinopteri > Siluriformes > Clariidae > Clarias > Clarias macrocephalus. Next base: position 5,943 of record JAAGKR010015066.1, read on the forward strand.
CCGGCCGGATCATTTGTCATCATCTGCATCTGTTTCTCACTGGTTCATGGATTTTTTTTTAATGATTCATAGGTCACTGTGGGGCTTAACAAACAAAAACCATTCCTCTGAAACTGTAACATGCACAGGGACTGGAGAGCCAAAAATGAGATGCAAAAAAAGTCTGGAGAATGCCTGGAGAACTATTCCTCGACACTACATTAAAAATACAAGAAGGCCTGGCTCTTTGGAAGCAAAATTAGAAGAAATGAGGGTTGGCTCAGGACTTTTGCAGAGCGCTGTACATGTAAAAGACATTTCATACACTCATCACCCTTCACAAAACCTGGATCAGGTCAATAACATAAAATATTCATTTAACCTACAGCATTTTATGTCCTGATAACATAAAGATGACATATAGTCTAAGCATCAAAATGCCTTAAAAGCCAATCTATTATAAATTTTACATTAAAGTGTGAATACATTTTAATATCTTATACTTGAAACATTCTTTTCCATGAATCACTCATTGCTGATGTCCAGGATGTTCACTCAATGGACATGATACCCCTGTGATTTTTTAATATTTAAAATATAAGTTCATGAAGATCATCAAAGAGCAAAAAAAAACACAATGTTTTCATTTTCTCATTATAGCCCTGAATGATAACGTCACTAAAGGCACATCACTGCTAGCTAAATTATAGATTTAAAATAAGGTAATTATTAGAACAACAACAACAACAACAACAACAACAATAATAATAACATACAAATAGAAAATGAATGACACATACATGTTTTGTTCAGTTATCTGGGGAAGAAAGTTTCAAATTCAAACACAGCAAAAAACCACCACTATGAAATCGGGCCACGTCAAAGATCTGGGAGAGGATATAAAGCCATTTTTAAAACTTTGAACACACAAATGTACAGAGGAAAATGGAAAAAATTAAGAAGAAATGCAAGAAGAAACCACCAGGACTCTTCCTAGAGCTGGGTGTCTTGGTCAAACGCAGTACAGAGGTTGACCTGGTCATAAAGACATCAAGAACTCATTAAATAATGAATCATCAAGACCACATTAAATATCAAAGAAATGCTGTCTCTTTGGAGGCAAAATTAGAAGAAATAAGGGGTGGCTCAAGACTTTTTTCCAGTATTGTACATGTAAAAGACATTTCAAACGCAGAGCATCCTTTAGAAAACCTGAACCTGGGTCTGGTTAATAACATAAAATATGAATTAAATATCCACAGCATTTACGTATGTCTCTCCCCGGTGATTAGACCCAGGATTTACCTTGACATATGTTCTAAGCATCAAAAAGACATTTTATATAAATTGTACATTAAAGAGTGAATACATTTAATATCTTATGCTTGAAACATCCTTTTCCATGAGTCATCCATTGTAGATGTCCACGACATGACATCTGTCTGCATTCACCCCTGTGAAATATTTTCAAACTCTGTACTCAGGATGACTTGGGTCACTAAAGACACCACAAACTCTACGGTTGCTCTAACAGAGCTTTAAAAATCTGTTTCAAGTATTGGAGAACGTTCTGGAAAAACATCCATTCTGGAAGTTCTACCATACCTTCATGGTAGAGCGTCTGGTGACAGTGTGTTGACTGGTCGCATCTTATGCTTAACGAGTTTGCACAAAACAGAAGAATTATGCATATGCCTGCGAAACTATATAATACTGTATATGTTCACACTATTATGAATGAACTCTGGTTTATTCAGTAGCCTTTTTTCCTCCCGTATCCAATTCTTCCGCGTCACTAGGGGGCTCCCACATTAAGGCTACTACCTCCGAAGACTATCACGTGGTTCCTTCGGACTACATGATGCCAGCCGACCGCATTTTTTTCTAACTGCTTGCTCATGCACCGTTGGGGGCGGAGTAACACACTTCGAGGACAGCGCTATCCGCTCCTACTGCTTGCGTATGCGTAGGCTCAGAGGCGCCCCTGATCGTCTGTAGAGCCGTAATTAATAACCCCCACCACCCCCCCACCCCCCCCACCCCCCCCTCTGAGGGAGCTCGGCCAATGAGCTCTCTCTAGCTCCCTCTGCAGGAGGTTACAGCATCACCCAGGAATCCAACTCGTGATGCTTGGGCGACCACTGTGCCATTTGGAGGCCACTATTCAGTATTGTTTATTTGTCAGTAAATGTTTACAGAATGTACAGTGCCCTGTGGAAAAAAAAAGTTGCACACACTAATTCATTGGAACGGCAACATCTGGAACAGTTCTCGCGAGAACAGTGAAACTGTCTCTCATGAAGACCTTCCCAGGAAAGCAAGACCAAAACGTTACCTCTGCTGCAGAGGAGACGTTCATTTAGAGTCACCAGCCTCAGAAATCACCAATTAACAACCAGCACCTCAGATTAGAGCCGTTATGAAGCTTTACAGAGCAGAAGTAGTTGATATACATCTCAATATCAACTGTTCAAAGGAGATTTAGATGCATTCAGTGCTGTCTTAGCATTGTTTTAATGCAGAAAGGAATAAAATCAGAAAAGACCATTCAATTATTAACTTGTGTCCAAAAAAAAAAAAAAACATTTGACGGTTAATGTATTTGCTAAGTTAAATCCCAGTGGTGACTTTTTTGGCTGAGCAGTGTACCGTATGTACTGTATGAATGTAGTATTATACCCAAATAATTCAGGGTTTGACTACAGATATTACAGATACTGTAAAATGTAAAAAAAATAATATGTTATTTAAAAAATATATTTCTGTTAAAAATTGATATAATTTGTGAAATCATTTATCAGGTTTATTAAAATGTTTTCATAGCAGGTATACTGAATTACACAAAATGGTCCAATTTTTACAGAGATAAAACTGTTAAAATAGAGGTACATTCCATGTAAGAGGGTGCATGTCGGGCTCCAGGGGAAATATTTTATTCTAAGAGATAGTTTATCATCTAAGAAAGGAGTTTTGAGTAGGTAATAACTTTGCTGACATGTTGCCATCACTCAATACTGTGATTGCTTTGCCTAGAGGACAAGGATGGGCCCGCAGACATGAAAGTGAGAAAGAAATACCACTGGGTCAGTCCTGTTTGCTTAAGCCGTAGGCCACAGGGAGGTATCCTAATGATTTGATGAATCATTCTGTCAATCCAAACCACAGTAAGCCTCTTCATGTTTCCCTCTCAGGTGTTAAAAAAAAAAAAAAAAGTTTATTGTAATAGCTTGCACAAATGACCCATGAAATGAATATTTCCTGTTTGGTTGTGCAATTACATGTCATTAACTTTGCAATGCCATGTATGCAAAACCAAGGTCTGTTTACAGTAGTGAGCTACAAGTTGAAACCAATCTCCACTCAGCAAGGACAGATTTAAGGTGACTTCATTAATAAAGTGTTCCTAGGTGTCTCTTAAATGGACTAGAGCTACGTTTTATGGTATAGAGTTGACACATAATAATTTATGGAAATAATGGCTGCCCTTTAACTGTGAAGTTGTAATTTTGTGCTGTGGGTGCAGGAGACAGGAAATAAACTGTACAGATAAAGTGTGACCTCCAAAACCCAGGAATTTGTCCGACATACAGAAAATACTGAAAAAAAAAAAAAACAATCGAGTGGTCATCGCACCGCATTTTATGCTGTGATTATACCATCCGCCATGAAACAGAGAAGTAATGGACTGATGACATGGACAGGGAAATGTATTTACAGTATCTATTGGGACATTTAGGAGATAAGCCTGTTCATTGAATTTCCAACATAACCTACTCTTATAGTGGAAATGCTTTAATCCTGGCTCCGTAAAGTAGATTGAAACAACTTTCATAAAGATTAATGGTAACGTAGCGCTAATGATTGCTTCCGCTTAGTACTAAGAACCTGGGCGTCGCTCTTCAGACACACTGTATAATGATGTAGAATATAAGGTTAATAAATGTACTGTGGGATGAAGCTAAGTGAATCAACCTCTCAAGGACACAATTTATCAGTAAGGAGTGAAACACGATGGGTGTTTTAGGAGTTTTATGTGTTTAAGTTGAGTTACTCCTCCCATCCAGAACTTAACTCTTCATCATTAAGTGAATTTCTGTTTATGATTTATTCATCTTATATCATAATTTGCAATATTTAACCATTTTTTAAACTTCAAAAGAATCCATATCTACTCACTCACTCACTTTATCCTAATTATAGGACAGCCTGGAGCCTATTCCAAGAGTCTTAGCGCACAAGGTGGTGCCAATCTATTGCAGGGCACACACACACACACACACACACACACACACACACACACACACACACACACACACACACACACACACACACACACACACACACACCACCACAATCTCAAACACACTCTACAGGCAAATCTGGGAACACCATATAGCCTACTCTGCATGACTTTGGATTGTTGGAGGAAACCCACCAAGCATTGCGAACTCCATGCAAACAGACCTGAGGGGGGAGTCGAACCCGAACCCTGGAGGTGCAAGATGGCAGTGCTAACCACTAAGC
>JAAGKR010015067.1:0-10444 GCA_011419295.1 Clarias macrocephalus
AACAGCTTTATAATGCAATGTCTTCTCTGTCTGCCCAAACAGACATTTCAACATATAAAACCTCAACGTCTAACCTGAGGAAACATGTCGCGGTTAGTTAAGCTGTTTTATTTAATGTTGCAATGTTGGCATATATACTTAACAAATAAGCTATAGCCTAAAAATAAAACTTTCTTACATTTGTTCTACTGGACACAGTTTATGGTAAAGTGAGACCTCTTGTACATGTTCTAATGTCATTTTCTATCTGCTGGGACATTTGGAGGGCAGCTGAATATACCGTATATCTTACACTGGAAATAGTTTACTCTGGTGAAACATACATATGTTACCTACAGTAGGTATTTGTTTCAAAAGCTTTATGTTGTGAAAAATGTGAGATTAGGAAGTTTGTGTTTCTTGTTCCTAGTTAGTATCCACACACCTGGCTGCAGCGCAACCTATTATCACTTTTCTAGAGAAAAAGAGAATTGAGGAAACATCCTCAACCAGGAAGTTTAATAATGGATACCTTGCTGTTTATGGGAGGGTGACCAATCTCTAATCCCCTCTCTCTCTTGATCTCTGTATTTCTTATCCTGTACAGGGTTGCGGGAAGCCCCAAGCCTATTCCAGGCAACTCTGGGCATGAGGTGATACAGCCTGGACAGGGTGCCAATCCATCGCAGGGCACACAAGCATACATAAACGCACATCTTCATTCACACAATACAAGCAATTTGAAGATGCCAATTAGCCTACACTGCATGTCTTTGGTCTGTGGGTAGAAACCAGACTACCCAGCACAAACCCACATAGCACAAAGAGTAATCTATACCTTTCTATTTAATGAACTAACACCAGATCTCTTCAATGATTTTCCTGCATGGGTCTAATTCTCTAGGATGGTTCACCACATTCTTTCAGCCCTGCTGGTATTGACCCCTTCCACCTCCACCCTGACCCATTTGGTTTCTTTCATAGGATCAGTTTTATCTGACTTTTATCAGCATATCAATTCAACATGAATGACTGCACTGGAAGTGGCTAGTGCAGCCCAGAGGTTTAGCAAAGACTTTTCCCCCTGACAAGTTTGCTCTTCACAAAGGGATCACTGTTGGGTGTCTGTATGACTGGTTTCTGATTGAGGAGAAAGCAGAAAGAATGAATTCCCATTATTCTTACAGATATATTTGAATTAGATGTTGTTACCCTTTTTACTAGAGAATGCTGGAAGTACTACTTGTATAAACACATTCTTATTACTCATTCTTGCTAAACTCTAGCTGATCTTCAACAAGATGTTTTTGGGTGTTCCAATTTCCATAATGTTGACAAGAAAAAAGTTCTTGGTGGGTAGGTTTAAAATGCTATGATATTTTATATGCAATAAAAATCCACAGTATGAATTAACACTAGACAAGACAGACAGGATCCAGAAACTTGTTAATATACTTTCAGGAAGTGTGTTCGTATACCAAAACACTCATAAACCAAAGCGATTTTCCACATAACAAATAATGAAAACTCAGATCATTCGTTCCACAACCCAAAAAAAATAAATACATAAAAATAATTAATACAAAATATAAGGAAAAATTAACCTGCACTTTACCTTTGAAAAAAGTAAAAATAAATCCAGACTGATAAGTCTTTCCGTTAATGTTTGTGTGTGTGTGTGTGTGTGTGTGTGTGTGTGTGTGTGTGTGTGTGTGTGTGTGTGTGTGTGTGTGCTCATATGCTCTGTGTATGTGTGTAGAGCTGTGCATGACTGTGCATGTGTGTTTGTGCGACACCCTCTCCGTCTTCTCCGTCTTACACAGTAACCCTCCCTGCTCTTATTTGTGCAGGCGACTTTCACGCACACTAACAGAATCACTGCTGTAAAGTAAAAATAAAACAAATTAACCTGCACTTTAACTTTGAAAAGAATCGTAAGAAGTGTCTCCGTCTTTACTATATACAATGTTGAAAACAGCATAAAGCAAAACTATTTAATTAGAAGGTGTGTCCAAAAAGTAATTTAAGGGTAACTAAACACTATAGAAGTCTCTCATAAGAGTGAGCATGTGTATGTGTGTGCATGTGTAAAGGAGAGAGGAAGAAGGGTGTGTGTGTGTGAAGGCAAGAGGATGAGAGCTGTGTGTGAAGGGGCACGGTGTCCGATGACGCGCGCACACACATAACGGAGTCAGTGCAGGCTGATAGAGAGAGAGAGAAAGAGAAAATGGATCTTTAACATCTCTAATGAGACGTTCTTTTGCCTTACACGAGCACACACACGTTATAATAAACAGTGCACACGCTCTGTACACATACACACATACAAACACATAATAAAAGATGCTTTACATGCACACGTGGTCACAGTATTACAGAAAACAGTACACGCATGCACGGATGTTGATTATACCAGTGAGAGACACAAACTAAGACTGGGCAGGGGAGACGATTATCTGCAGCACAAGAGAGAGAAAAATTATTGGCTCAGTTGTGATCACGTGACACTTGACGTCAAAACAAGAAGCGCATGCGTGCTACATGATACATGACGTAAACCAAGACATGCTCGTTTTTCAAATGAAAATTTATTAAAAATCTTTGCGAAACACTCGCAAACCAGGTTACTCGCAATCTGAGGTTTCACTGTATATATAACCGTTAATGGTCTCTTGGGACCAAGTGTCAAACTTAAGCGGTTTTCTGTAATCCATATAGGTTGGACAGGATCAAGGCCTTCTCCCTATATCCTTAACAATAAGCTATTGTATTTACTACAGGACGTTTTTTCATATATGAAATAAAAGACATATTTTGTCTTTTATGGTTACTAATCAACATTATCTGATAAAACGTGCGAAAATTGCTAAAACAAAACCGCCTGAAATTTCAGTATTAAACCAGTTGACTGAAATAAAGGCCATTATTGTCAATCGGATAGTCTGTTTCTAACTGTTGTTTGACTGCATAAATGAACTGTGACAATAACATTCATTTACACAATAAACTTTTATGTTTTAACTTAACTTTTAATTTTTAACTCTCTAACTGTCTTTCCAAGACTGAAATTGTAAGTTTTTTTGTTTTGTTTTGTTTTTTAGAACAGCTACATTATACATGCAGCCCACTCACATAACCACTTTTCAACCTTCAGTCCACTAAAAATGACGACTGCTACAGACATGAAACTTTTTTATTTTCATTTGGATGCCATTTTACCCATCATATGTTTCTTTGTATTAAGTTCAGGTTGAAATAGAATAATGTAACATTTAGGTGTAAATATACAGAATAGTAAAGCAAAACTGGATGCCAACATTGCAAATATCTCGACAGCTACAGTAAATTTTCCAGGAGAGCTGACATAAGCAGGAATAAAGGTGATCCACACAGCACAGAATATAAGTATGCTGAATGTGATAAATTTAGCTTCATTAAAATTATCTGGCAGCTTTCTAGCTAGAAAAGCTAAAACAAAGCACAAGAAAGCAAGAAGTCCTATATAACCCAGTACAGCCCAGAAACCTATAGCTGAGCCCAAATTACATTCCAATATGATTTTTTCTTTGTAGTAATTCATGTTCTTGTATGGAAAAGGAGGTGAAACTGTTAACCAAAGCACACAAATAAGGACCTGTATGAGAGTGAAGGTAAGTACACTGAGTCTTTGCTGTGGAGGCCCAAACCATTTCATGACATTACTGCCTGGAAGTGTAGCCCTGAAGGCCATTAACACCACTACTGTTTTACCCAAAACACAAGAGATACAGAGGACAAATGTGATCCCAAACACTGTGTGGCGCAGCATACAGGACCACTCAGAGGGCCGTCCAATGAATGTAAGTGAACAGAGGAAACACAGAGTCAGGGAGAACAGCAGCAGGAAGCTCAGCTCAGAGTTGTTGGCCTTAACAATAGGAGTGTCTTTTTTTATTAGAAATAAAATAGCTACTGCTACAGTTATTGCTGTGCCAAACAAAGAAAAACAAACCAGTATGATCCCCATAACCTCTGTAAATGAAAGAAACTCTATGACTTTTAACACACATTTATCTTTTTCAGCATTAGACCAATATTCTCCTGGACACTGCTCACAGTTATTTGAATCTGCAAAATAATCACGATTATGTTTATTAGGAAGGAAAATAAACATCAACTTATGCCTTCATTTACTAACTGCATTGTTCAGGAACTGTATCCTAAATAATAGGAGGATTATACAAATTGTACAATTAACAACTTGTCTTTGAAATTTGGTAATGCTGACATTACCTGACTGGTTACTGAACTCTCCCTCTGCACATGGTATACAGTCATAGCAGCAAACTGGCCTTCCTTTCTGAACAGCTTTTCTGGTGCCTGGAGGACAGCTCTCACTGCACACAGACCTTGGCTTCTAATATAAAGATTAGAATGATGTTTATTCATATATTTATTATATTTAATAAAACCATATAATTATTCATACCTCTTGTATCTCTCCAGCCCAAACTATATCTTCACTGTTAAGGACAAATTGTTGTCCAATTGGTAGAGAGGCATCATAATAGCCCACTGCCTTAAACTGCACTTCACCACTGAGCCCCCGCTGCCAGTTCACCACATCGTATTTCGCAGCTGTTGCACCAGTGCTGTCAAACCAAACTTGTTCTCCCACTTTGGTGGTAAAATTTACATTTTTAAGAGACTGACGAACCTTCAAATGGAAAGAAAGCAAATAAAAATTTATAATAAAATCAGTCTTATACATAGCTTTTTTGTCTTTGTGTTACCTGCCATGATTTAATTTTTTTGTCTTTCTCACATATCTGGTTTTCTGTGCATCCCAGCAGGCTGTGTAGAGAATGAGCCACAGCATAAATACCATTGTAGATGTTATTTGCATATCTCAATTCTGATATATCTTCATTGTAGTTTTTAAATGGAATCATATCATCATATTTCCTGCAGTTGTTTTCAGTTTGAGAATTGTTTTCCTCTGCATGAAAGCAAGGGAAATCTTTTTGCCAAAAATCTTTTATAACATATTCAGCAAAACCACCAATATTCAATTTTCCCACATCCAATCCAATGGACCCAGCCAAAATGTTGTAACTTGTTGGTGTTACTAGATTAACAGCAGTAATCCATCCTTCAACACCAATCATCTGATAGCCAGTGACATTCTTTAAAATAAGATGGTCTATTAAAATATTCATATCAATGTGGGCAAGAAATATTATAATTACTTTGGCTGTGCCTTTCTTGATAATATCAGCCACTTTCTTGATTTTCTCAGGATCTGACCGGTCAAACTTCTCAGAGTACTCAACACATATTCCCTCCTCTTTGGCTGCTTTCAGAAAAATGGACATTCCACTGTTTCCATAGTCATTATCACTGTTCACAGCTCCAACCCAAAACCAGCCAAAGTGCTTGACCAAATATGCCAGTGCTCTGCTTTGGTAGTAGTCACTTGCTATGGTCCTGTAGAAAGATGGATATTCATCTCTGTTGCTCAAACAGTCACATGTGGCAGCATGACTTATCTGCATGAAGAAAGATAAAATAAAAAAAAAAAATCTGTTTTGTTGGATCTTACATACATTTGAAACTAAAGTTTATGTATTGTTTTGTTCAGTTTTTGATTTAATTTCAGGCAGTGTTCTATAGAGACGATACTTCGGTCATGTATATTTTAAAGTGTATTTTGTAACTATTAAAGAAATGGTTATTAAATAATTATTAGAATTTCTTACCACTGGGATCATAAAAGGCCCTGTAGTTTTTGTGAGCACTATAGTAGGAGAAGACTCTGACTCCCCTATGATGGCTTGTACAACTGCCTGTCCTGAACAAAATCCATCTGCTGTTGTGTCCTGACCATTCAGCAAAGCCATGGCTGCCCTCATAGATAACAAGCTTGAGCCACAATTATCATAAATTCTGTAACCGATTGAAATATTTGGGAGCAAGCTGTTGCTTCTGTTGATTTCTTCAATTACAAAAATCATGGTCTGAGCAAAGCGAAATTCTCTGAGGTTAAATCTACAATTATGCATAAATAACATAATTTATGTTTATACATTGCATAAAAAAATACAGATAGCATATTTAACAAACAAAAATGCAAAAAATATACTTTAAATCATTAAACTAGATACAATTGCATAAATGTGCTGTCCCCCACAACAAACCTAATGCATATTAAAGGTTGAGGTTTTGCAGTAAACTGTAGTGACTGCATTTGTGTACCACTATGTATTGAAAAGACCGCTCCAATTATAACATCTCCATTTTTAGACAGCAAAGGGTATGCTGGGTTTTCCAGGATATGGCAATTTTCTCCCTTTGCATTGCCAAGGGAAATGATTAGTAAAATAAATAACATCCCCATTTGTTTACTGATGCTTTTGATAGATTAGTCCTCAACATATATAGAGAGAGATATATACTTCACATATTTATAGCCAGGTATAATTATTCCATCAGGACAAACTGAAGACATCACAAGATCTGTGATGTCATTCAGGGACAGCATAATAGCTGCATCTATCTGGTTTAATTCAAAACTATCAACATTCAACTTGTTCATGAACAGTATTGTAGATGTTTGCATTACTTGACATGCCCCATGAGGAAAACTGCATTTCAAGGTGACAGTTAGGGTAGCTTTAGGTGTACATATAGAATTATTAGTTGCATTAATAGTTTTGTCAATTAAAGTTCAAATGAACAGTTCTGTGTTAACAGTTTTCATTAGTTATTTTGGAGGATAAAATAACCTTCCTTCCTTATTTGCAAATCTGTAATTTCTCTACTTGTATACTATGCATTTGGGTTTTCTGATATATCATGTAGAACCAAACTTATCACTACTTTACACATAACACGTAAATTTTACTGTTGCCAGAATGATGACGCAAAAATGTACAACTCACAAAATGTGCATATTATTATATAGTATATTGTGATATAAAATGTATGTTTGCTGACAGAGTGGATTTTCATTTTCATGTGTGCATTATTATTATTATTATTATTATTATTATTATTATTATTATTATATTATTATAGTAGTAGTAGTAGTAATAGTAGATAGATAGATTCGTTCCGGAAGTTGGCTCATATTCCAAAACAGTCGTAAACCAAATAAAAATTTCCCATAAGAAATAATGAAAACTCAAATTATTCATTCCATAGCCCAAAAAGATAAATACATAAAAATAATTAATACAATATATAAAGTAAAAATAAAACTAATTAACCTGCACTTTACCTTTAAAAAAAAGTACAAATAAATCCCGACAGATAAGTGTTTCCGTTTGTGCGCGCAGGCACCATGTATTTATGTGTTTGTGGAATTACCCCCTTCCCTCGCCTCATCACTTAGACAGTAAAACTCCTTCTGCCTCCCCCCACCATACTTTTTTAAGTTTCACAACAAACACACACACACGCACACAACGGAAACACTGTTTTAACAGGGAAAAAATAAATCTCTCTAATGACACTTGTTGTAAAGTTAAAAAAAACAAAAAACAAATGAACCAGCACTTTACCTTTGAAAAGAATCGCGACAGAGCAAAGTTTCTGTATAAAGCAGAGAGTGTGTATCTGTATGTCTGTGTGAGGGGGTGTATAGGTGAGAGAGTGTGTGTGCGTGTCGGTGTGTCTGTGTCAAATTACGCACGCGCACACATAGGAGACACACTGAAGCAGAGAGGGAGATATTGATAATACCATTAAGACACGAGCACTAAGACCCAGCAGGGGAGACAATTACCCACAATTCCGCAGCGCAAGAGAGATTGGCTCAGTTGTGATCACCTGCCGCTCTGTGTCAAAACGAGAAGCGCATGCGTGATACATTATACTCGGCACTCGTAAACAAAGACTTGCTCGTTTTTCAAGTCCAAATTTATTAAAAATCTTTGCTCGTCTTGCGGAATACTCGCAAACCACATTGCTCACAATCCGAGGTTCCATTGTACTTTATTGATGCCATGAGGGAAATTATTGTGTTACATCAGCAGCAGGTTACACAAACAGCAATGAGGGGGGGAATAATGTAATCAGTCTTTTAGAGAATGAACTTCACTGCCTCTGTATGGGATCATGTAGTGGGTGGGATGGATTTTCCATGATTTACAGGTGTTTGTTCAGTGTTCAGACCAGATTGTGTCACTGTCTGGTTTCTGGTGCATCACTTCACGAAGCTGTCTAGAAGTCCTCTAGACTCCGACTCTAGTCATCAGAGAACTTCTGCAGGTGGCAGGACTCAGAGTTGTATTGGGGCCTCTCTAACAGATAGTCAGTTATCCAGGACACAATGGATGTGCTGAGGCCCATTCTGAGCAGTTTCTTACTCAGTAGAAATGGTTGTATTGTATTAAAGCACTGGAGAAATAAAAAAAAAACATGATTCTCACTGTTCCGTTACATCCATCCAGGAAACAGTGAGCACACTGCAATAGGTATATGACTGCATCATCCACTCCAACATGAGGCTGGTAAGCGAATTGTAGTTGGTCCAGCGAAGGTTTTACCAGTGGTCCTATGTGTGACAAAACTAGGCACTCAAACACCTTCATGAATTGTGATGTCAGTGCAAACAGTCTGAAGTCGTTGAGGCCACAAGGGATGGTCTTCTTAGGTATCGGAACTACACAGGATGTTTTCCATAGCACCGGTATTCTTTTCTAATCAGACTAAAGTTGAAGGTGTATTGCAGGATACTAGATAGCTGAGCAGCACAAGACTTTAGAATCCTGGTGCTAATAACTTCAGCGCCTGCGGCCTTGTTTTGGTTGAGTTTTTTCAGCTGTCTTTCTCACCTGGCTAGCTGTCACAGTTAGTGAAGGTGGTGTGCTAGTTTTGGTGGAGGATTGTGCTGGGGGGTTGTGAGAAGGGGTGCTTAAAAGTTGCTGATGATGGTGATGTGGGTGTTGAAGACTGGCCCTGTGTGGAATGGCCCAGCTGGTGGTCCTGTGCTAAATCTGTTAAAATGCAATTTCAGCTTGTTGGCTCTGTCCAGGCTGCCCCCCCTCTCGACTGTCTTTAACATTGAAGCCAGTGATCTGCTAAATCCAATCCCTAAATGCTTTTTTCTTCTTGTTTGTTTCTTCAGGTCGCTGGTGATACAGGGCTTGTTGTTGGGATAACAGCGGACTGTTGTCGGAGGGATAATGGTGTCGTGGAAGAAGTTGTTATAGTCAGTAATACAATCCGTGATTTTATTTATGTCGTCCTCTTGTGGTTCACACAGCACATTCCAATCCGTATTCTCAAAGCAGTCGTGCAGGGTCACACTGGCTTCCTGTGACCACCTGGTGGAGATAGGCTGCTTTTGAACTGCCGGGACATACAGAGGTGCTAACAAGACCAGATTGTGATCAGAAATGCCAAGTGGGGGAAGAGCAATGGCTTTGTATGCGTCTTTGGTGTTAGCATATAGAAGATCTAAGGTCCTGTTTTCCCATGTGGGACAGTCAACAGTGGTATAAATTTGGTAATGTACTGTAGTGTCCAGATTGACATAATTAAAGTCACCAGTTTCAGTCACAAATGCCTCGTTTTGTAACCTAGCAACAGTGGCGTGTCAGGGTAATGTAAGCACCGATTAAAATGGCAGAGGAATTCCCTTGGTAAATAACATGGTCGAATATTCACAGCTAAAAGGTAAATATCAGGAGAGCAAAAAGAGTTTCTCCACGGTAACATGTCCGGGATTACACCATGTCTCATTCACATATACAGCAATCCCACCACCTTTCTTCGTACCACTGAGTGTCACATCTCTGTCTCTGTCTTTAAATACGTTTAAAGCTGGGTATGGATGCATTGTGATCTGGAAAGTCCGTATGCATCCACATTTCCATAAAGCACATTAAGCTACTCTCCTGGTATTCCAAATCAGCGTGCAAATTTTGTCCATCTTATTACACAAGGACCGAACATTCCCCATGATGACAGACGGGACCTGATTAAATCTCCTCCACTTTATTCCCAACTTTCCGGCTCTGCAACCACAGCGTCTCTTCCTGATCTCCAGGGGAATGTTGTGCGTGATTCCGGTAAGAAGCGCTGGTTTGGAGAGCGTGAGCAGCTGATCGCCTGTGTACTTGAACACAGCGGGATTCTACGGGGCCACACTCTTCTCAAAAAGTGACAAGAACATCAGAAGGACCATGGAAAAGTGCTAAATGTCTCGGGTTACTTGGCTGTAACCCTGTTCCCTGATAAAGCGGGAACGAGATGCTGCGTGAAAACGCTATGGGAACATCTCTTTGTTGCCCGGTTGTGAAGCCTGTGCATGTCAAACCCGCCGAATACCTTCGGCTTATAACCTGTGCCAGGCATGACGTCACCGAATAAGGTGCACCTGCAGGTTATAAATAGGAGTGAACCGGAAACATCCTCAGGTCAATTTTGTCTGAAGGACGTCCAGGCACGCCAGCAGTGCGGCATCGGAACGCAGCATCTC